>BJKM01001007.1:25000-66869 GCA_015082035.1 Chaenogobius annularis | reverse complement strand
GGCTCTGGTTCTGGTTCTGGTCTTCTGTCGCTCCTGGTCCTGCTGCTGCTTCCACTCGGCGTCGCTCACGCCAGAAACCATCATCTTGCTGTGGTTCCTCACGCCCTGCTCGTCCAGCCGCTGCTCTGGACCGGGACAAGAACCACACGCCGCGTTTAGCGACCTGAAGGAAGAAGGCTCAGAGCACGATTTAATCTGATCACATTCATATTTGACCACGAATCCTCCCATTTTCTCCAGTTACCTTCAGCCGTGGATTATGTGGGTCTTTTAGTCCCATGGTTCAGTCCTGGTTTAAGTCCCGGTTCAGTTTACTTACCGACGTTCAGAGTTCTTCCATTGAAGATCAGTTGATGGATTTGAGTCCGTATCTTCTCCGATTCTGAAACAAACAACACTGTTTAAGAACAGAAGGGTTTAGGGTCTGCAGGGGCATTTCAGGGGTCTGCAGGGGTTCAGGTCTGCAGGGGGGAGTTAAAGGGTCTTGCAGGGGGAGTTAAGGGTCTGCAGGAGGGAGTTAAGGGGTCTGCAGGGGGAGTTAAGGGTCTGCTAGGGCGGGAGTTAAGGGGTCTGAGAGGGGGTCAGGGGTCTGCAGGGGGAGTTAAAGATCTGCGGGGGGTTCAGGGTCTGCGGGGGGAGTTAAGGGTCTGCGGGGGAGTTAAGGGGTCTGCGGGGGGTTCAGGGGTCTGCGGGGGGGTTAGGGGTCGGGGGAGTTAAGGGTCTGCAGGGGGGGAGTTAAGGGTCTGCAGGGGGAGTTAAGGGGTCTGCGGGGGGAGTTAAGGGTCTGCAGGGGGGAGTTAAGGGTCTGCAGGGGGGAGGGGAGTTAAGGGGTCTGCAGGGGGGTTCAGGGGTCTGCAGGGGGTTCAGGGTCTGCGGGGGGGTCTGCGGGGTTAGGGCGTCGCAGGGGTTCAGGTCTGCGGGGGGTTCAGGGTCTGGGGGGGTTAGGCGGGTCTGCGGGGAGTTATAGGGGTTCAGGGGGGTCAGGGGTCTGAGGGAGTAGGGGTCTCCAGGGGGTTCAGGGGTCTGCAGGGGGTTCAGGATTCAGGGGGGTCTGCAGGGGGGTTCAGGGAGTCTGCCAGCGGGGTTCAGGATGTTCAGGGGGACGGTTAAGCGGTTTGCAGGGGGTTCAAGGGGTTCAGGGGGAGTTAAGGGTCTGGGGGTTCAGGGTCTGCGGGGGGGTTCAGGGGTCTGCGGGGGGGTTCAGGGCGTCTGCGGGGGGGTTCAGGGGTCTGCGGGGGGGTTCAGGGGGTCATGCATTTACAGTATTTATGTATTTTAATACTTTAATACATCAATAAAATACATATAACAAAGATTTATTTATCTGATTATGAAACAAAAGAATTCAAATAATATTTTTTTTATTATAAAATTGATGCATTAAAAATATATACATTTATTAAGAAATGAAATAAATAATCTGTGACTGACATTCAGCAAAAACATGTTTTTATGTTGTTTTTGTTTTATTTCTGTGTTATATTTTATTTATGGTTCTTTAAATTCCCTCAAACACAAAGCTTGAGCCCCAGAAATATTCAGTTCCAGCACTAAATAATGTCTTGATCCTTAATTTAGTGATGATTGTAGAGGAAGAGAACAAGGTAAAGAGCGCCACCTGTCGACGAGCTCCTGCACAGACACGTCCAGTTTGGTCTGAAAGAACGTCTTTGTCTTGGATCCTGAGACACAAACGAAGAGAGGAACGTGCGAGTGTTAATGTGAGAACAACACCAAGACGAGCTTCACAACACACAAAAAACCACAACACACACAGTAACGCACAACAAACACACTAAACACAAATAACACACACAACGAAGAGAGGAACGTGCAGTGTTAATGAGAACACACAAGACGAGCTTTCACAACACACACAACAAACACAACACACACAGTAACGCACAACACACTAAAACACAATAACACACACAAACGAAGAGAGGAACGTGCGAGTGTTAATGAGAACACACAAGACGAGCTTTCACAACACACACAACAAACACAACACACACAGTAACGCACAACAAACACACTAAAACACAATAACACACACAAACGAAGAGAGGAACGTGCGAGTGTGAATGAGAACACACAAGACGAGCTTTCACAACACACACAACAAACACACTTAAAACACAGTAACCCACAACAAATAACACAACACACTACACACTAAAACACAATAACACACAACAAACACACTAAAACACACTAAAACACACAAACACTAAACACACAATAAACACACAACAACACACTAAAACACAACAAACACACTAAAACACAACACAACTAAAACACAACAACACACACACTAAAACCCACTAAAAACACACTGAAACAACACTAAACCCACTAAACCACTAAAACACCACACTAAAACACACTAAAACACACTAAAACACCACACTAAAACACACTAATACACACTAAAACACACTAAAACACCACACTAAAACACACTAATACACACTAAAACACCACACTAAAACACACTAATACACACTAAAACACACTAAAAAACCACACTAAAACACACAAACACACTAAAAAACCACACTAAAACACACAACCACACTAAAAAAAAACACACTAAAACACACTAAAAACACACTAAAAACACACTAAAACCACACTAAAACACACTAAAAACACACTAAAAACACACTAAAAACACACTAAAACACTGACTTAAAGCTTCAGTCACAGATTTACACCTTTATTTGGTTTAAAATGTGTTTAAAAGTCTCGGTTTGACGTCCAACACTGAAGTAAGAGCGCTTCAACACATTTTCTTATTTCAAATCAATGTATTTGCTTTTGTTTCACGTAAAGAAAAAGACAATTAAAGTAAAATGATGGGACATTTTCTGTGGAATGCAATATGAAAACAACAAAACCATGACGACGCACAAACGCTCATAAACGCTGAATGTCTGTACCTTCTTGGAGTCCCGGGGCAGCAGCAGCTCTAACGTGGCCACGCCCGTCTCTCTGAACGTGTGGTTCCCTTTGCCTCGGTTCACGGCCTGAGTGCGGATCGACTCCAGAGCGCCCCCTACCTCCGGCGCGGAGACGCCCAGCAGCGGCGCGTACTGCTCCGACAGCTCGCGCATGTGCCGAGGGCTGGGCCGGTTCTCCTCCGTGTACGGCGGGTTCCACAGCTGGATCTTCTGCTGCTTCAGGAGGTTCTTGAGCTTCGCTTCAACGTTCTGCTCCGCCATGGTCTCTGCGAAGACAGCGTCAGGTTCTGCTCACGTTAGCGTCGACGCGGGGGTCGGAATATAAGAGACTAAAAGTGATCATTGTGAAAATGTGTGTTTTTGGAAATTCATTAGTAGAAAAATGATCATTTCCAAACTAAATTAGGAGTTTTTTAGTTCGTCCTGCTAAATGTGAAGTGCTTTCTGCTTATGCCTCATTCATCGTTCAGGACGTTTGATTGGATAAAGCAGGTCATGTGAGCGGCTCGTGGCGGTAATCATGGCGAGGAAACGTTAAACTGCAGTGTTTATTCTCACGATAAAGTCCGAAATCGTGAGAACATGGCTGAACAACACGAGAGGACTTACATGGACAGGACATCTGCGTTTAAAGGTGTGAGAGCAGGGTGAGAAGAGCGAGGAAGGACATTCAGCATCAGTAATTAGACATCTGAAAGAGTCGCTTCAGTTCTTACGATTAAACTGGATTCACCTGAATAATCCTGACATACTGAAGTACTTTAAGTCACTCCCAAGTGTGGGTCCCAAAGGGGGTCCCAGGGGTCCTTGAAAAAGAGGTCCAGACTAGATTGTGTGATTTTTAATAAGGAATGGCATGTTTACTAGCTTCTATAAAGTATTTTATAGTCATTACTATTATTAATCGTATCATAATTATATATATTTTTTCCAGACAGTAGCATTGCAGGAGAGGGACGTTTAAGACCCCCATGATAAGAGAAGGGTCCCTGCTTTAAGTCACTGTAAATTGCACATTTTTCACTCACATTTCCCCCAAAACAACACAATAAATCACAAACAATACAAATACACAAGCTTAAAGCAACAAACTGAACGTAAAGCAATGACTAGCCACTTCACAAATGAAATAAAGTGTAAATAAAGAGTCTGAGGTTTAGTGCAAATGTGAAATGATCCAGAGAATAAAGTAGCCTGAATGTTTGAAACGTGTTAACATAAGTATAATAAGTATAAAACACGTTTAGAGTTCATTCTCTGAGACGTGTTGTTGTCGGAAGCGGGATGCTAACAGTGCTAAGCTAGCTCAGAGCGTCGCACTTAGCCACCCTCGTCTTTAGCGTGAAACGGCGCAGATCACACCGTTTCCCCGGTGTTTGCGGACCGTTTCCGGGTCCTAAATGTACCTGGAGCGGAGACACGGAGCTGTCACGGTTTGTGGGGGCGTCTTTGTTCGTGAAAACGCCACTTTTCCTCTTCACGTCGGTGCTTCCGCGTCACGCTCGTGTTGTTTCTGTCACGCGGGGAAAGCGATGGTCAATAAGAGGAAAGAGGTCTCACTCTGTGTTCAACAACCGGGAGACGGCGTCACGGGGACGCGGGGTATTACCGCGGGGTATTACCGGGTATTAAGACAATTATTCTGAGAACTGAATGAACGTTTTCCTTGATCCATGACGCGTACGTGTCCATGGTAACAGTTTTAAAGCAGTCATTTGACGTGTTTCAGCCCTGTACTGCCCCCTTGTGGCGCTTCTGTCATTATTCCATAAAGTGAAAGTTAAAAGCAGAACAGAACCAGAACCAGAACCAGAACGCTTTTTCCTCTGCTACAGAAACGTCAAATGTTGTCTTTACGTGACGCGCGCATGTGTTGCACTTGTAGAAGAAGAGGAGAAACTTCATTTATTCATTTATTGTGCGGGACGTGGACCGGAACCGCGTGTTCTCATGTTCCTCATCGCCCCGCGAGAGCTCATGTTCACGCAAAACATGCCAACGCCTCCTGGTGGCACCAGCGCAATACAGCATGCATTTTAACTGCATGTAATGATATCATGACAAGTTCTTTAAGACATTTATGTACCTAAAGTACAGTGCTTTTCCATCGCAGTTTAGAGGACGTAAAAAGCATGTGGATCCAAATTAATAAACACAAATGTGTATTTTCCCACACATGGGGCTCGGGAGACGATGAAGTACGTGTGAGTTTGAGCTGAGAGCTGTGTCTTTGGGTGTGACCTGCTCATCACGTGATAATCACATGCTTTGTCTCCCCCGCCAGGTGAGGAGCGGCGGTGAAGCTCCGGTGTTACGTTCTCCTGGGCCGCTGCCCACTGTAGGTCCACAACATGTGGGCGTGGCTTGTGTTTCTGTTCTGGTGAATGTTTTTCAAACTTATTCAACATCAACAAGAGGTACCGTTTGTACTGAAGGATAATGCATAATAAAGTTAGTTTATAGTTTATATAAGTTAGGCTGATGTGTGTTTAGCACAGGGTGAAGGCCCTGTTGTGTTTGTATTTCTGTGTCTGCAGATGCTCTCCCCCTCAGGTCTTCGAAGCAGAGATAACAGAAGAGAGATAAGAACTCCATATCAGGGCCAAGGACCGAGACCAGGATCGTAACCAGACTAAGCCCGCAGCGGACTCGACCCCCGCACTAAGGAGGAAGAATGACCCCCTCTGTGCTATAAAACTGTTGTGTAGTCTAATTTCCTTTTTGTCCTCTTGTTCCTTTTCTGCACGTAAAGCACACGAGTTGTGTGTGGTGCAGGTAAATGGAACAGGAACCCAGATTGATCTGTAGCACATTTTCTTAGAAACTTTGTATATAGGCGAATAAATTATTGTAAATTTAAACTCGGACGTCTCCGGTTGTCTCTTCCCCGATGCGTGAACCCGCCAGGAAATAACAAAGCGTAATTATTTCCTACAGTTTCTGGTGACCCCGACCGTGGATCGGGGGGAGTTACGGAAAGGAAAACGTAGACAATCGGCGTATTGTCTTACGGACGAAAAGACGTGATACAGGAACAAGTAAAAAGTAGACAATCGTCGTATTGTCGGGGGACCTTTTTCCACGGAATTGATTTCTCTGGGGCCCCTACATAAAAAGTGAGCAGAAACCTGTTGATATTTTCGAATTCTGTAAATTGAATAGTGTTAAAAAGGGAGAAATCATTATTGTGGAACTTGGAGTCACTCCATTTTTACAGAAAAAGATATATATAGACGGTCGTGGTTGGCGTGTTTATAGACGTATAAATACATTACCCGGTTTTACTGCAGTGCCGAGGGGAAGTCGTCTCCCCTGAAAAACAGCCCCGGGTTTACGATCGTTGAAGCCTCTGCCGTCGTCGAGCGGTCAGAAAACGAGATAAAACGGAGAGCGTCGCTCTCTCCATGACCAATCTTTGCGCGTTAGTTTAGAACACTTTACGTTAGTTTTGTTTGGACTGAGCCGTCGTGCTCCGGAGACCGTCGTGTCTCCGAAAAATATTAGGAAATCAGAAAGGAGGCGGCGAACTCCTGGGACCGTCGTGTCCCTCGAAATTTTAGACATTAGTTTAGCTGCGTAAATAGGGACGACCCGAAAGGTCGAGAAGTCGTCGCACTTCTTAGAATTAGAATAGGGACTAATAACAAGAGACAACCTCACCTCACATCAATTACATAAAGTGATAATTAGATTTAATTTAATACTCCTAAATTGAACTCATAATGGAGCATGAATTTGATAGAGAATGGGGGAATATAGGTCGACGGGGGAGGGGGTGTGAAAGGACATACAGACTTGGACGAGACAGGACTAACGGATGATGAATGGCATGAAATGTACCTGGTTATGGAGCAACAAATATTGTCTAGTTTGGACAAAAAGGATAGAGAAAAGGCAAAGAGGAGGTTACAAGAACAGAGGATGAGAATGAACATGGAGAAGACGGGAGACTGGAAGGTTGTTAGTTGTTGTATACAACGGAGGGACAAGGCTAATTGTAAACGGATAAAAGAGTTAGAGGAAAAAGTTAAGTCGGCAGGTTGGACAGGAAAAAACGTAGGTTGAAAAAGGAAACTGGAAAGTGAACTGAAGAAAGTAAACAAGTCGGCGACCGTCGTGCATCTGATGACTCTGGCAGCGACATCTCTAGCGGCAGTGGAGCCGCACAGAGACGGGCGGAGGCACCAGACGCAAACGGTGATGCACACACACACAAACACACAAACACACAAACACACAAACACACAAACAACGATCATACACCACATGACTCTGGCCACCACCGCACTCGCTGTGGTGCGCCAAGCCGTGTTATCTGGAAAGGAGCCCGCTGAGACTCCGCGCGCGAAACACACGCTAGTACTGCGCCACTGCCCCATCACTTTACCCCATGCTACAAGGGTCAGATGCAGGGACAGATGTGGCCCGCCGGACGTTTTCATCTGGCCCGACGAAACATTTCTAGTTTATAATTATTCATTTCCAATGAATATATCGCGTTTTTGTCGCTAGAACTACAATTCCCACAATCCTTTGCAGCCGCGGCCCCTCCGCTCCGCGCTGCTGTGTGCGAGGGTGTTGGCTCGACACACGGGAGGCGACAGGTAACGGCGACCAGCGACACTCATCACAGTAAGGTTTAAAATGGAACACACCGGCAGCAATGACCTGTAGCGCTCTGCCCCAGGGCAGATCGTGGGAAACACGAGGAATAAAGAAAAGAGCCGGTTTTGTGGACGTTAGAGCTGTGCTAAAAGCGGCGCTAATGTGAAGCTAACAACAAGAAAACAAACTTCTTTGCTGACAACTCTGTGAGGAAAACATCCAAACCAGTGCAAAACCTGGACAGATCCTGAGCCACAGGTAAAAACACAGGTCAGAGTGTGATAAAGTCTGAACATGACAGAGTGAAGCTGCTTTGAGCTTCATTTGATTCACCACATGAATCATTTGTCACTAAAATAACTTTAAACTGTAGGAATAGTGAGCTCATATTGAGTTTGTGTGCAGCAATATTAACATGTCTGTGATACAAACATTTAATATCAGAATCATATCACAAGTCCATGTTCCTGTTCCTGCTGCTGATGCATGAATATGGACTCAGTCTTTCACCTGCTGCACATTTGTGCAACAGTGTCCACATAGAACTATTACTAGGCTATATAACATTTGTTATGTTTTTTATTATTGACTTTTTATATTATGTTCGGCCCGCGACCCAGCCTGAGCGTTCGAAAAGCGGCCCCTGGCCCAAAAATGAGTTTGACACCCCTGATGAGGCATGGAGGAAGAGGTGAGTGATCACAGGCAAGGACTCTCAGATCTGATAAGACGGAATGCGGAGGAGGAAGAAAGATCCCAACATGCGTTGAGAAGGGTGAGTAAACATTCTGATTTCAAGGACCCGAGCGGACAGAATGACACGGACACCACGGTCCTGCGACTTAGACTGATTCCTGGCACAGATGAGGAAGAGGACGAAGACGAGTTTGAGGACGTAAAACTACCGTACGTAACAAACCTGGCGCGGACTTGACAACACAGGACTTGGGAGAACTCCCACCACTTGCTCCGCTAATTACACACACAATTTGCGCTCACTAACACGTGAGGAGAAGGAATCTGCTAAAACTTCTGACCCAAAATCTCTCTTTCCCCTGATGGCAACTGGCCAAGGTGGAGCGATTTACCGCCCGTTTCCCGTTAAAGATGTCGTGTTGTTGGCTGAGCGCTTGCCACGCCTGTCGAGCGGTGGCAGGAAATACTTAAATAAGCTTCTTTCTGTGCTGGCGGGACAGGTGCCCTGCATGGGAGACTTGAGACAAATTTTAGCGGTGACAGCGACCCCAGCAGAGGGCCGAGCGGTAGAGACACATGCAGACCCCTGCAGGTTCCAGACACCATTACAGAATCGCCAACAGGCTGTATTCACCGTTATACGTGTAATGGAAATGTCATGTTCTTAGGTTGATGCAAAGCTAAAGTTAAATGTGTTATTAGGATGCATGTTTGGGTTCATATGGTCAACTCGGTGACCTTTGACCTGTGCCTGGTCTGTTGAGCCTCCCTTTTGGTGAAACACACAGTCTTTGTTGTGATTAGTAATTGATGTGTGTGGAGGATTAGGTTGGGCGCCCTTGTGGCGAGGCATGGGACATCTCTGAGTGAATGATATGATGACCTATGACCTGGGGAATAACATCTGTGAAATCCATTACATTCTTACGACTTTGTACTGTGCATACAGGCAAACTGTTGCCTTTATAAGCTGGACTTGTCTTTGTTCTAGAGTCAGTTCGGGAGGGACAGAACTTCTGTCTGTAGGGGAGAGATTTTGGCTGTGCACGGCTAAAATAAAGATTCACCTTTGAACGAAACAACTTCGTTCTACCTTGCCTTACTTCTATTTCACTATCTTAAGTGATTTTTCCACAACATAAGCGAGTTGTTTCCCGACCCAGTAACGAGCGCACCAGCCTCCTTTCCCTTTAGGGGGAGTGACCCCCACACTTACTATTCACTATGTGTCCAGAAATGGATGGACGAGACGGGTAGGTACCTGGGCGCAGCCCCTCAGAGACTGTCATGTTTCGCACGGCGGTCCTGACGGGACTGCCTTCGGGACGTTCAGACCCAGTTACGGACCGACCCGGACTTAATGGCCTGTGACGAGGGAAGGTTCAAAAGACATTTGGCGCACCACTTAAAGGCCCATCTTGAGAAGAAACAGGCAGGGGACGGAGAGATGGAAAACTCAAAGAACAGCTATTAAAATTACAATTGGCAGAGGCCCGGAAGGCCGCAAACGGGGGATAAAAAGAATCAAAAATCTGAAAAGAAATCCGCGGACATGTTCCCTGTCGGGAAGCAATGAGCATGATGTGGCAGATGCAGACGTCTCGGGGAGGGCAGAGGAAGGGGTGTAAACACTGGGGCTCGGGGACCACCTGGGGAATGGGGGAACGAGGGTTGTTACAACTGTGGAGCGCTGGATCATTGGCGTAGAGACTGCCCACAGCCCCCAGCACAGCAAAACTACCCGCCCCCGCAGAGAGGCGGACAAAGGGGAGGAGGCAGAGGCGGCCCTCCACAACGCTGGCAGCAGTCGAGCAACTGGAACCGGCCACAGCAGCAAAGTTTCCCACCCCCTTGGCAACAGGGGTGGGGTGGACAATCAAACCCTGCAAAAGACTGTGCCCCTACCGGTGTGTCTGGCTGGACAAACACTCTATCACTCTTTCATTCATTCTCCACAGACCCCCGTGAATCTCCTGGCCGAGATGTGCTTATGAAAACCGGGGCTGCATTTTATGTTCTACCTCAGGACTGACAGTCACCTTCCCTAATGGACAGATTTTGGAAGGATGTAGAGACAATGGTGGACAATGGCTAATGGCAGAGGGCGCGAAGCCCACACCAATGGCAGACATTTATTTGGCCCTGCTCACACCTGAAAGCCCCGAGAACCCTGGTGTGCTAACTGAGTTCCTGGTGTGGAAACCCTGGATCCTGTCCCTGAGGCCTTATTTTCCACCCCCCGACCCGTTGCACTGCACATTGTTTTATGATAGAGACGGTGATGAAACATATTGGGAGGCGTTTCAGAAAGTAGCAGGCGACACGTGGTTCATCAAATCTGATTTCATTTACATAGGAGAAGAGGGCGTAGCTGCAACTTGTACGTTAACACAGGAACAATTGACGTTGTACTGCATGTTTCCATCCTCCGTCCCACACGTTTCTTTGGCATTTGCCGCAGGGCATGAGGCCAGACAATTGGGACCAATGGTAAAAAAAGGGACGGGAATTACTGACTGGGAGACTGTCCCTCTCCCAGGGGTGCATTATTCAAAAAGTGAAAACATTTATCGACTTACTCTGTCACAGACTGTTAACTCTTCTACTCTAGAGCATGTTACAGTGTCTCGTCATCATGGGAGGGAGTGCACGGACCACGAACAGGCGGCGGCCCTCCTCGCCACATTACCGACTGAACTGTGGTCAACCGGTCCCTTCGATGTGGGGTCCTGCTCGTCTGTCCCACCGGTGGAGATTAACGTTTCTCCTGGGGCCCACGTGTATCGGCCCCAGTATCGTTGGGTCCGGGAGGCCGACCAAGGCATGGAGGACACTTTGACTGGACTGTGGTCTGCCGAGTGCTGGAGACCTCTGACTCATCTTGGTGCACCCCGTTGCGCCCGGTTTTGAAAGCTGACGAAAGAACACTTGACAGCTGAAGTGTTCCTACCGAATGGCACATGACTTACGAGCCGTAAATGACGTCACCATCACTCCCACTTTGCCCGTACCAGACCCACACCGTATGCTCACCAGCATACCACCTGACTGTACCTGGTTCACTGCGATTGACTTAGCCAACGCCTTCTTTTGCATCCCACTCTGCCCCGAGGCCGAAGTGGTCATTGACTTTGCTCCATCCTGTACAAGGTAAGCGCTATTTATTAGTACTGGTCGACATCTTCTCTGTATGGCGGGAGGCTGACCCCTGCAGAAAAGAGGACTCTACATCTGTGGTAAAAGCCCTGGTTAATCATTATATTCCTACACATGGTTTTCCACTCACGCATCAGATCGGACAATGGTACTCACTTTAACAGCAAACACTTAGCTCAGGTGGAGGCTGCGCTGGGCCTCCAGCATAAGTTTGGTTGTGTTTATCATCCTTCTTCACAGGGCTCGGTGGAAAGAATGAACCGTACATTGAAGGAGAAACTGGCTAAAATCTGTGCTGACACCTCATTTGATTGGCTAACTGCTCTTCCGCTTGCCTTGCTTTCAGTTCGTCAGACTGTGAACAGAAGGACAGGTTTATCCCCTTTTGAACTCAGAACAGGTCGCCTGATGCCAGGACCGGCTTCCTCCATCCAACCGTTCCAGGAGACTCCACAACCACGCAAAAACTTACACAATTATTGGAGAATGTTGCATGCTTGTTCCTCTTCTTTCTCTTCACACATTCAGGATAAAACCGCTCAGGAGGAGGAGCCAACAGTCTTGGAGAATTGGACACACGTTTATCTGAAACGCTTCTCCAGAAAGTGGTCGGAACCACGTTGGACTGGCCCCCATCTGGTGACAGCGCGCACTAACAGAGCAGTGCAGCTTGAGGGGCGTCCGTATAAGTGTATCATTATTTCATGCTGAGGCCATATATTCTCTTGATTTCCATATTGACAATCGTTACAACTTCTACTTTTTGAACCGCAATGTTTTCCCCCTGTATACTCTGAGGTTCCCTCAGAGCAAGAGAGGGAGGGCTATTTGGGCTTTTGTAGGATACTGCAGTGTGATTTTTGTTATGGGAGCATAAACTGAATGATTTAAAATCAATACATGTAAATTTTAACCAAGGGGCCAACACAGAGAACCAAACCAGCCTGAGCCACAGACCCAGTCACGGAAACTCAAAACATACAAATGTAAAGGACGCACAGTTTATAAAGTGTTATCAGGAGACCCCATGACTCTTACAGAAGAAGAAACAATTTTTATGAGAACATAGGTGTGGCCAAAATAACGAATCATTAACTGATTACATTGATATGAACCAGTTCAACAATTTATTGAATGCTAAATTGAGTCTATACAAAAATATGGATAGAATGAATTTATGTACATTACAATGTTCAAAAATTGGGTAATTTTACTGTGACTGGTTTTGAGGCTGTACATGACCAGCTCAAGGCGACCTCACTAATGACATTCCAGAATAGGATTGCGTTAGAACATGCTTTTGGCTGAGAAATCTGGTGTGTGCCGTTTCTTTTGGGGAGCAATGTTGTACTTTTATTCCTAATAATACCCAGGCCGGAGGAAAATTGACTGTAGCCATCGACGGCCTGAGGACCCTAAACAAAAATGAAAGACCATTCCGGGGTGGACACGAGTATCCTGTTGGGTAGATTGAAAATATAGCCATGCCCTGAAAGATTTTTACATGTTTTGCTTTCCATTATTCAATTGTTTTTATTCGCACATACTGTTATGAGGGTTGTGTGATCTCCGTGTGGAGATCAAGAGAGGGAATGAAGGATAATGCATAATAAAGTTAGTTTATAGTTTATATAAGTTAAGCTGATGTGTGTTTAGCACAGGGTGAAGGCCCTGTTGTGTTTGTATTTCTGTGTCTGCAGATGCTCTCCTCCACAGGTCTTCGGAGCAGAGATAACAGAAGAGAGATAAGAACTCCATATCAGGGCCAAGGACCGAGACCAGGATCGTAACCAGACTAAGCCCGCAGCGGACTCGACCCCCACAATAAGGAGGAGGAACGACCCCCTATGTGCTATATAAACTGTTGTGTAGTTGAATTTCCTTTGTCTCTTGTTCCTCTGCACGTAAAGCACACGAGCTGTGTGTGGTGCAGGTAAAAGGAACAGGAACCCAGATCGATCTGTAGCACATTTCTTAGAAACTTTGTATTAGGGCGAATAAATTATTGTAAATTTAAACTCGGACGTCTCCGGTTGTCTCTTCCCCGATGCGTGAACCCGCCAGGAAATAACAAAGCGTAATTATTTCCTACAGTACCAACCACAGAGCGGTACCGTTTGTACCAACCACAGAGCGGTACCGTTTGTACCAAAGACAAGTCGATGGTCGTTGTGCCTTTGTTGATGGTCGGTTTACTGCCGTTTCAATTCGTGATGTCATCTGCTTTTACTCCGCCGTGTCATCTGGCGTTGTGGTTGTCCACATTTGATACAACTGTCGTGTGATTGTGTTATGTTGTGATGTTGTGCCTCTCTTGTCGTGTTTTTTCTCTTTTTCCCTCTAAATCACAGTGCTCTGATCACCTGTTGTTCTCGGACGGAGGAACTCAATGACTCGAGCTGATCGCACACAGAGGACCAGAAACGATTGGACTATTTGATCGTAAATCATTGATCAACAAAATGTATAAAAGTACTTATTTCTCTTTTCGCTGCTGTGCCTTGTATCTCTCTCCCTTTCCTTATCTGGCCCCGGGCTGGAGAGCAACAGGCGTTCAAGGCCGTACTGAAGCCACAGACACTTACACAAGACAAGATTCGGCCTTCACTCACCGTCTGCACATCCCACATCCTAATCTTTGTGTTATCCTGTTTGTGGCCCCTCCCCCAATATCCACTGAAAATATCCATCACGTTTGACCTCGTGTAATGTACTCAATATGTGTTGTGTATCATTGTGTGCTTATTGCTGAACTGCTTTTCATTTTCCAAGAGTTCAAGTTGCCAGCAGGCGCCGCACGGCCCCCCCCGGTGGCTGATGCTCTTTATGCATGTCTCTCATGTCGCATCTGTCATCAAGTCACGTTCCTGTTGTGAATTCTGTTCATTGACAATGGCAATGAACAGATCCTGATCCTGATGTTGTTGTTATGCCCTGCTGAACTGCTGAACTCTTTACATGAATCTAAAGCTTTCAAATCAAGGACGAGCCGTGGTTGTATCCTGCTCATGCTGTTCGAATCTGACTGTCATTAAACTGCCCGTACGTGTGTTTCCTTTGGTTTCCTTCAGTTGTTTTAAAAGGATATACTTTGCAATCTATTACCATCCAGTTAAACACTGGTCTCTCCTGTTAACTTTGACCCAAAGCAAATTCATTTCTGACTCATGCATCCATTTTGTTACTGTCTCACGAATACAATCACAAAACATGTGTAAATATGAGTTTCCTCAGAACAGTAAATCAGGACAAGAATATAACGACTTTAAATCAGCTTTATTGGTCAGATTAATCACGATTCAAGCAAAACAAACACAAATACTGATGTTGGTGACAAACGAGGCAGACAATGACATATTCAGTGCTGAAATATGAGTCAAAATTACCAACAAAGATGAGAAAAAAGAAAATGTATAATATACCTACAAGAAACCCATTTGAATGACTTAGAACATCAAAACAGGACCAAATTGGGTTCTAACAGACTTAACTCTTCCTCACACGGGGGCAAACATAAGAGGGGCGTGGCCTTTGGACTGAGTTTGAACACAAAGATAAAGATGGCAGATTTGGACTGGTCAAAGGAACTGTTCATGGAGGTGTGTTTACTTTGATAAGTGTATATGCTCCACCAGGGGGCGACCTCACTTTCTATACTGATTGTAAACCACTCTGAGGGAACCCTCGTCTGTGGCGGAGACTGGAACTGACATGTTCAGCCCACATTGGACGTCTCGAGCTCACAAAGTTCTGGTGAAACTATAAATAACACATTTAGTAAATGAACACATGATGTCGGGCTGATCCATATCTGGAGAGATGAATCCTAATGTCAACAGATATACACATTTACACAGCCCATGATAGATCTAAGTGCTCATGGTCCTGTTGACATCTCTGTAGATCTGGAACAGGAACAAACACTTTTGGAGGTTTAACGCTCGTCGACTCGATGAGCACACAGTTTGTACAAATGAAGACAAAGGACATTGAGCCGTTTGAAGAGGAAAACCACAACGTGAAGTTTCTCCACCCGTTCTCTGGGCTGCCAGCTAAGGCCGTTTGGAGGGCAGCGTCATTGCTGTCGCCGCGGCCAAAAAGAAACAGAGAGAAAAATGAAACGATTTACAGAACAACTAAAGCTGTTGAAGCGAAACATGCCGAAAACAAGGATCTCAAATGTGACAGGAAATGAAAAGACAAGAAGTGAGATGAACGACCTGAACTCACAGGAAATAATAAAAACATGCTCTTCACCAACAAAAAGATGTCATGAAAGTGGTTCAAAATCCACAAAATGATTAGTTTGGAAGCTGAGAAAAGAACTATTTGTAAAAGACAAGATTGAACCAAACAAGAGCAAACACAATCATGGTTTGAATCCTTCTGCAAAAGAACGTTTCACCAAAATATCAGGAAACAAAGAAGAAGAAATACAATCTTTTCTGGACTCTCTCATTTTCCCCGCCAAGACCGATGAGCACAAGAAAACATGAGGAGCTGAAATAACAACTACTGGAATGTAAAGTGCAATCAGCCCGCTCAGAGCGCTCTAAAGCAGCGCTCTAAAGCTCTAAAGCTCTGAAGCTCTAACCACACACTCACTCCTTTTATCACCTTTGAACTGGGCCTTAAAAAAGCTCAGATCCTGCGAGTGTGAAAGAAGCCATCATCTCCTTAAGACCTAAAGAGGGGAAGGACCCACTTGACTGTGCCTCATGTAGACCAGTCTCAGTTCTGAATGTGGTCGTTTATACACCTAAATCGATGGGACGGAACATAAAATTGCCTGCTGCTGATTATGTTCTATTGTATTTGACCAAACCAGACATTTCCATTCCTAATGTGATGCATTTTCTTCATGACATTGGTCCAATGTCTGGATACAAACTGAATGTACAAAAAAAATTAACTTCTCTCTCACTGGTGCCCCCTCTGTCCTTTAGAAAGACTTCCCATTTAAATGGAAAACGGAATCTCTTAGATATTTAGGTGTGGTCCTCCATAAAGAACTATCATCAGTCTTAGAGAACTATACTCTTTTCTCCACTATAAAGAAAGATCTTGAAAAATTGATCAAAATGAATGTTTTGCCCAGGTTTCTCTCTCTGTTCCAGACTCTTCCAGTTTCCATCCCAACCGGCTGTTTGAGTGGAATAAAGCAATCTCAAGATTTATATGACGGGAAAAAAAACTCTAATCTTGATTTAAAACTACAATTATCAAAAGAAAAAGGAGGCGGGGTTTGCCTTCTGTGAAAAATGACTTTATTTCAGCTCAGATCAGAGCGTCGCTGGTGTGACCCAGAATATGAAGCTCAATGAAATATTGAGAGTAATGTTGTGCCGGAGGTTCCTGTGCAGGCTTACTGGCAGATGACAGACGCTTGGGTCATTTGGGGAGGTGGAGAACCCTTGGTGAAGTCTGTTCTTACAACATGGAAGGAGCTGATCAAAACATACAAACTAAACAAAGATGTTCAAATCTTAAATTGGTTGTCTTATGATCTAAATGTCACAGCTGACAGCACAGACTCAAGGGTTTAAAGTCTGGACAACAAAAGGTCTAAAGCTCTTTTACCAGATTGTAAAGGAGAATCATCTGAAGAGCTTTGATAGACAACCAGGACTTTTATAGGTGTTTACAAATAAGGAGTTATTATAACCAAGAAATCAAAAAGAATGAGGACCATCAGAGCCTTTTGACTGAAATATTAATTAAAGCATAGAAATCTGAACTTTCAAGAGGATTAATATCTAAACTGTACAAATGTATGAACAATCTGAGCACTCACTGCTGATTACATGAAGGGTCAATGGGAAAGAGAGGCTCACTTTGTTCTGGCTGATGAAGAGTGGGAAAGTATATGTACATGTCCATGCGTGTCCTGTTGTTCACAAGTTTTGGACCGAGCTCAACAAAGCCTTACAGGCAATGTATGACATCACCATCCTAATGGACTTCAGAACTCTGTATTTGGGCCTCAGGACTCCTGCCATGGACACAACCAGAAGTTATCTCTGGTGTTGTTAATTAAAATAATAAAAATAAATAAAATATAAACAAATTAAAATATTGAATGTGTTTCACAGGCCATCAGAAAAGAAGGGTGAGGCACATGTCCTTTCTTTGTCCCCAACACATCTGCAAGTTCTGCTAGACTTTTTATTCGATTTTTTGTAAGTTAATTTAAATTATACAGGGTGCTTGCGGATCGGGGCAGGTGCTTGCGGATCGGGGCAGGTGCTTGCTTGGGTGCTTGCAGATCGGGGCAGGTGCTTGCAGATCGGGGACGGTGCTTGCTTGGGTGCTGCAGATGGGGCAGGTGCTTGCAGATCGGGGCAGGTGCTTGCTTGGGTGTTGCAGATGGGCAGTGCTTGCGGATCGGGGCAGGTGCTTGCGGATCGGGGCAGGTGCTTGCGGATCGGGGCAGGTGCTTGCGGATGGGCAGGTGCGGGATCGGGGTAGGTGCTTGCGGATCGGGCAGGTGCTTGCGGATCGGGGCAGGTGTATTTAGGCGTATTTAAAACTATTCTTGTGGCGGGAGTACCTCCTGCCAGAGGGGAGTGGCCTCCTGCCTGAGGGGAGTGGCCTCCTGCCTGAGGGAGTGGTTCAAATAGACCATGTCCAGGGTGAGAAGGGTCAGCTGTGATCCGACCTGCTCGTCCCAGAGCCCTGGAGACGTACAGGTCCTGCAGAGATGGAAGTCTGCAGCCGATCACCTTCTCAGCAGAGGGCGCTGTAGTCTCTGTTTGTCCCTGGCTGTGGCTCCAGCGTACCACACGGTGATGGAGAGGTGAGGATGGACTCAATATGATGGCCGTGTAGAACTGCACCATCATCTGCGCTGGCAGCTTGGCTTTCCTCAGCTGCCGCAGGAAGTACATCCTCTGCTGGGCCTTCTTGATGAGGGAGCTGATGGAGGCTCCCTTTGAGGTCCTGGGTGATGGTGGTGCCCAGGAAGCGGAAGGAGTCCACGTGGGTGATGGGGAGTCTGTCATGATGAGGGGGGGCTGGGGGCTGTGACTTTCCTGAAGTCCACGATCATCTCCACTGTCTTCTGGGCGTTGACCTCCAGGTTGTTACCGCTGCACCAGGACATGCCGGTCCACCTCCCTCCTGTAGACAGACTCATCCCCGTCCGAGATGAAGCCCGATGAGGGTGGTGTCGTCCGCAAACTTGATGAGTTTTACGGAGTCGTGGCTGGAGGTGCAGCAGTTTGTGTACAGGGAGAAAGAGCAGAGGGAAAGTACACAGCCCTGTGGAGCTCCTGTGCTGATAGTCCGAGTGTCTGAGACATTCTTCCCCAGCCGCACGCACTGCCTCCGATCCGTCAGGAAGTCAGTGCTCCCCTGCAGGTGGAATCAGGCACGTTGAGCTGGGAGAGCTTGTCCTGGAGCAGAGCAGGGAGGATGGTGTTGATGAAGAGCTGAAGTCCACAAACAGGATCCTGGCGTAGGTTCCCGGGGAGTCCAGATGCTGCAGGATGAAGTGGAGTGCCAGGTTGATGTCGCCGTCTACAGACCTGTTGGCTCTGTAGGCGAACTGCAGGGGGTCCAGCAGGGGGTCCAGCAGGGAGGAGGTGAAGGACTTGAGGTGGGGCAGGACCAGGCGTTCAAATGACTTTGTGCTGTCCTCACGACACGTGACTGTGTGAAGCTAGACAGCCAGCGAACCAATAAAGAAAACTCCATTCTTTTCTTGCTTTATGGAGGTATCTTGTACAGAAATGATATTTTGTGGAATTGTTTGGAATTGTTTGGATTGAATGAATGAATGAATGGTAACTGAAACATACAGAAAAAATACGTGTTACAAACTACACAGTACAGTTGAAGATCTAACAAAGTAGCTAGCTTAAACACATGTAAAAAAGTCACAGTTAGCCTCGTGTACAGGTTTACAATAAATGATCAAATAAAACAGCTGTACTGTTAAACTAAGTGCTTATGAACATACAAATACTCACAAAGACGAAAGTTTCCCAAGGTTTAAACGTTTAGAGCATATTCAGCGTGTAAATGAGCCGTTCAGGACTTCACTTTTGCCGTGGAACTAGCTTGTTTACTATCGAGAGGAAAAACGTTAAAGATCCTCTATGTGCGCAAAGGAGCACTTTGCGCTGAAACTAAAAAGATCCTTAAAAGAGAAGATGTCTTACACTGACAATTTGACCCAAACTCTTCTAACAGTTTGTAATATAAATCAACATATTTATTCAACGAGCATGAACTTATTTATAGCTTTTAACTAACTTATTACTCTTATGGAATTATTAATTCCATAAGAATTCCTTCTTGGGGACCACAGGGACAATGATGGCAGACTTGAAGCAGGCTGGGACGTGGCATGACTCCAGGGAGGTGTTAAAAATGTCTGTGAAGACGGGGGTCAGCTCTCCTGCGCAGTGTCTTAATGTGGCGGGAGAGACGCCGTCTGGTCCAGCAGGACCTGCTGGGACATTTGGCTTTTAAATGAAAGGTACTGGAAGATTTCTCATTGATAGACTCCCAGAAGGGGCAAGAGCAATTAATATAGTGACTCTGCAATTGAACTAGCTGTAGCATTAGCAACCAGTTTTGCCCTCATCTTAATTCAGTGCCATGGGCTTTCAGGGCTGGTGCAACTTAAAAGTTACATTCTCTTCATTATTTCTTGCTGTGACATTGGTCCTAATTTTGAACAGAATTGGGAGTAATGGCCTGGCGATCACATGCTTCCAGAACTCATTCAGGCACCTCAGATTACATTGTTCCTCCAAGAAAAATAGGACACACTTTTACAAGGTTGTTTTGAGGTAAATATCCCTTTTATACAATCATGCAAAGTTGGGTCTTCTCTAATGCAATAGAATAGAAGACAATTGCTGTGCAGGAATATTAAAGAAGCGACAGGTGCTTAGTTACCAGAGTTTGGGGTGACACGTTAGTTGGTAACGCGTTAGAGTACTCTTGATTACTTTTTCAGAGTAACGAGGAACGTAATTAAGAACTCAGAGTTGACTGATGGCTCTTTTTCTATTCCAGGTGTGCTGCAGTCAGTTCTGCACTACGAAGTACATCGAAACTACTTCCAAATGTACTCTGGTCGTAGGCCGACACTACAATGTGATTTGTTCCGAGGACGCAATGGTCCAGCCTGATGTGAGTACAACTCAGATTGGCTTTAGTTTAGTTTACACCAGCACTGAAACCTGCTGCTCTCCTCCAGAGGGCGCTCTTCGACATGGACGACGAGCCCAACTTTCACGCGTCATTTGCGCTGCGCCTGCCGGGTCAGAGCTGTAAGGTTCACATCACCGTCCAAGAGGAAGGGAACCCAGAGGATGTTTGGAAACGTACCATATATTTGACAGGTGAGAGTCACACAACGTCCATCTCGACGAGACCCCAGAAGGAAAACGCAGAACTTGACATTGCTCTGCACATGTGGAGTCTTTTAGACTTAGACACACTTTAGTGATGGGGATGGGGGCGGGTCATTTATGGCTTTGGAAGGCAGGAGGAGGAGTTTAAATGTGATTCTAAACTCGACAGGAGCCAGTGAAGAGACTCCAGCACCGGCGTAATGCGCTCTCTTCTTTTAGTCCAGCACATAACTGCAGCCAGGGAAAGCATACATGGAGCGCCACCAAGTGGCTGGCAGAGTGTACAGGAACATCTGGGTGATTATTATAGCACAATTATGTTTCAGACAAACGTTGTGGAAGTTCCAACAGTACTGCTATGAGAGTGGTGTGTGTAAAAAGTAGTAAAATTGGTGGAAATGGACACTATAGTTACCACGATAAAAACACTGATACATTACGCATGAAAGACTATGCCATTCTCTAATGACACCAAACGTAATCGTTTAAGTCATTTTGATATAGACAGCACATGAACCAGAATATGGACCGGTGTCAAAAGTGTATTTTGGACATGGTTGTTTTGAAGTTTAAGCGCTGATAACTGTGATCCCACTGAAACTTTAAAAAGTCTATCACACCAAAATATAAAGCTTGCCTTTGCCACCAGAGTGATACCAAAGAATTGAGGCTGAAATCACCAAATATGAGCAGTAGAGCCTCCGGGCGTGTCCTGACACAAGAGGCTTCATTACGTATTATCTCACTTACTTGTCCAACTAATCTGTGTGCCTTAATCAACACAAGTCTTTTGCTATTTTTCTATTCAACAGATCCTCCTTGTGAGTTTCCAAAAGCTCAGCAGAGGACAAAAGTCTATCCTTGATCAGCTTCTGGACAGGCTCCACAAACTACAGGACCTGAACTTTGTGGAAATGAAAGAAAACCCTCGAGCAGACAAGGCCCGCAGTTTATTGGACAGTCAAAAGGAAGGGGTCCAGAGCTGTTGAATATTTGTTCCAAGAATATTGTGAACTGGACCCCCAATCAGACCTCAGCGAAGAGCTGAAGAAATAAATGAAACACCAGAATGATGTGACACACAGGGGAGTTCATACCCCTGTGTGTGTATGTGTATCTATATACACAGTATATATACATATATCATGTGTAGCTTGTTATTGTTCATCTGCCTGCCTTTAGCCTGGTTGAGAGTACATTTTATTGACCCCTTTGTTTGTCCCCATCTCGTTCGGACCACTTCCCTCTAAAAAACCTGCTGTCAGCCAGCAGAACCTAATTCGGACGCCATCGTTTTCAAGTGTGTCTATCGGGGGGTTTTGTGCAGTGTGAACTTGCAGTGCAGTTTGTTTTGCCGTTTTGTGGCAGCCTTAAACACTTTGTCTATTGTGGTTCCAACGCGGCGCCGTTCAGGTCTGGGAGTTGCTCGGGTATTGAAATAAATAACGTTAAAAATATGTTCTGTTTCTGTCTTTTCTATATCGTTAACATTTGTTATATGGTATATATATGTGACTGGTGTATTTTGCCTTCTCTTTTATTCGAATGACCCACGGAGGCGGCTGGGTTTGGTTTGACTGTAGTTTATGATCTGCACAAGATAATAAAGAAACAGTTGTGAATTGACTTGTAGTGGACGTTCACCATGAGCTCTGTCTCATCTGCCAAGACAGCGTTGTGTTAGCCGCTAGCTAAGCTCGTTAGAACAACACAGTCAAATCAAATATACTGTGAGTGAACTTCAGCAAAACAAGGTGAAATAAGCACAAGGTAAGTATAACACACAATACGATTACCAGTTTAGCTTTACAATGGCTGCACGTGAATGAATTATACATTTTGTCCCCCAAATGCACGGACATGAGTCCGCTACAGTGAGAAGGACTCTGTGTTCCCGCGGTAACAGTAAGTGCAGGTACAAGCAGGTGCCAGAAGATGGCAGTGCTTCCCAATTTACCGCTCATATTATACACACTATATATATATATATATATATATATATATATATATATATATATATATATATATATATATACACATATATATATATATATACATACTATATATATATATACTACACACTATAATATATATATATACACACACTATATATATATATATATATATATACACACACACTATATATATATATATATATATATATATATATATATATATATATATATATATATATATAAAGACACCAGAGAGCCAAACACCAACTCCTGGTCGACAGAACAGTCGCTCAAGACTGCAGAACCCAACACACCAATCTGTTCTGCCTGGATTGATTACAAGAAAGCATCTGACTCAGTGCCACACACGTGGACCACTGAAGCTGGAGATGTTCAACATCAACAGGACTCAAAGAGCCTTCAGAGCAAACTCGATTTGGCTGTGGAAAACCCATGCACAAGTGTCCATCAGATGTGGCATATACCAAGGAGACGCCCTGCCCCCACTGCTGTTCTGCATAGGTCTGAACCCCCTCACAGGTCTGAACCCCCTCACAGGTCTGAACCCCCTCACAGGTCTGAACCCCCTCAGCCAAATAATCAATAAGACTGACTATGGATACCGACTCAGAAACCGGGCCATGATCGGTCACCTCCTCTACATGGATGACATCAAACTACACACTAAGAGCGAGCGAGACATCGACTCTCTGGTCCACACGACCAGGATCTACAGCTCTGACATTCGGATGGTGACAAAGAGAGGGAAGGTGGTCCACACAGAAGGGGTCTCACTTCCAGAAGGAACAATAGCAGACATTGATGATGGCCACAAGTACCTTGAAATACCACAGGCAAATGGCAACCTCGAAGAGGTGACGAGGAAAGAGACAACAGCCAAATACCTACAACAAGTAAGGCAAGTCCTAAGAAGACAGCTCAATGGCAAGAACAAGTCCTGGTGTAAAACGGCCTCGCTAGCAGCCTCGCTAGCTATCCAAACAGCTAAACATGGACCCAGAAACTCCACAGACAACAGATGATCTTTGTGATATTTACTGAAGATCTGTAATTATTTTTGTGAAACTGCAACAATAAAGCACATACAAAATGTACATCAGCATACAGTGCTAAATAGTTATTTCAAATCGCAGACAGCCCAAACAATAACAAACATGAGTACATCACGATTAGCATATGAATCAGCAAACTAATTTGCATATGAATAGCGGACCAAAAACGTGCTCCTGTGACATACCAAACATAAAATACATATTCCAGGTGTCTACACATCTTAACCGTGCAATACTTAGACAATGCTTAAACAAACACCAAAAAGAAAGGCCATGAATGAGGAGCCGCCATCTTGGGAAGCGTGGCTTGAAACCGCAACTTCCTGTCTAGAGTACTTCTAAAAGGTACAGATTAGAACAACCACTAGATGGCGTATTATGACAAGAAATAAACATGAGGTTATCAAACACAATAAACACATCACCCCGGCAATAAACGGCTACGCCCTGCCAGTGATCAGATCTCCTGCAGGAATAATACGGTGGCCAAAGGAAGAGATACAGAGCACAGACGTTAAGACGCTAAAGGCCGTGGACCCTTGAGCGTGAGAGCCACTATCCAGGATGAAACATCCAAGATCCACAAGTACATCAAGGACAAGGCCCCAACAGATGACGTGCTCAGTGAATGTCTCAGGCAATGGGGAACAGAAGATGAGGTGCTGGAGGAGGGACCATCATGGGAGGACACGCCCTTACATGGGATGTACCACCGGAACATAACTGAAGTGGCTGATATCAAGAGGTCCTACCAATGGCTAGAGTAGGCCGGTCTGAAGGACACTCATCATGGCTGGACAGGAATAGGCCCTGAGCACCAAGATCTACCACACCAGACAAGACCCAAGGAGAGACCCCTGAAACCAGCACATAACTGCAGGGTGTAAGATGCTGGCAGGCAAAGCATACATGGAGCGCCACCAAGTGGCTGGCATACAGGAACATCTGTGCGGAGTATGGACTGGAGACCCCAAGGTCACAGTGGGAAACACCCCCAAAGGTGGTAGAGAATGACCGAGTCAAGATCCTGTGGGACCTCCAGATACAGACAGACAGAATGGTGATGGCAAACCAACCAGACATTGTGGTGGTGGATAAACAGCAGAGGAGAGCCGCTGTGGTTGACGTGGCAACACCAAGTGATGGAAACATCAGGAAAAAGGAACACGAGAAACTGGAGAAACACCAAGGGCTCAGAGAAGAGCTGGAGAAGGTGTGGAAGGTGAAGGCCAAAGTGGTGCCCGTGGTCATAGGAGCACTCGGGGCAATGACCCCCAAACTGGAGGAGTGACCCCCAAACTGGAGGAGTGACCCCCAAACTGGAGGAGGGGCTACAGCACTGGAGGAGGGGCTACAACAGATCCCTGGAAAAAACATCAGACATCTCAGTCCTGAAAAGTGCAGCACTCCCTAAAATTAAAAACGTAGGCCACTACAGGTTACCATGGCGACGAGAGCTCTAGACGTCATTAGAAGTCATTGTTGCCTGCAGGTGGCGGTACTGCAGCTTCACGACACAAACTCCACTAAATAAAACGCAGAAGAATCCTGCCTGTGCGCATGCGCGACTGTTCAGAAGCGGAAGCGCACAGACTGCTCCACGCTCAATTAAACGCACTGAAAACGCTCCGAAAACGCACTGAAAATGTGGAGATTTGTGCCCAAACTGCTGCTGCTGGTGCTGCTGGCCTTCCCCGCGACGCTGCTGGTCCGAGGTAAGCCTCAGAGCCAGCGAACAGCCGGGTTCGGTCCGGGTTGAGCAGGCGCTGTTAGCTGTTAGCCGTTAGCCGCTAGCACAGGCCGCTCCGTGCGCCTGCAGCTCTCGTCTGTTCATTTGACAGAAACACGTCTGCTCGGGCGCATTTTAAACATCACGGACGTGTTATTTAGAATGTCAGAATGTTGCATTAACACGTTATCCCGATGTCAAGAGAAACGCGCCGCTTCAAACAGCTTTAGTGCCGCGGCGTGTTTAGACTGACGTGTCCTTAGCATTAGCCGCTAAGCTAACACCCGCTGCAAAACATGGATCTGCAGCTAACCAGTTTTATTAGTTTATTGGGCAAACTATTGTACACTGAGACATTGCAAATACATTTTTAAGCAAATAAAGCTGTAAATCTGTGACTGAAGCTTCAAGAGAATATTTATGAATAAAGTGAATCGATCACGAAAATCAGATTCTTTTTTTACGTTTGTATTAAGACCTGTCTGTTTTATAAAAGGACTTTGATTAGAGTCTGTTTAGTCCAGACAAACATTAACACTAGAGAAATACAACTACTGTGTTTATAGTGGCGTCACCAGACACGATTAGTCGATTAATCGTTTCCATCAAAGAGTGGGCGACATTGACAAAGTATTTTATTGATATTATCATTCCAACAGAAATGTGTTAAAACAAGTCTTTAAACCTGAGTGAAATGTTTGTCAAAAGTTGCATCACTTTATTTCAAAATGAGCTCTTTCTGTAGCATTGTTATAGTGTTGGACCTAAACTCCAAATGTAAGTCTCACTGCATCGCAAATTTAGTTTAAAGAATCTGAATCAGTTTGTAGTAAAAGAAAAGCCACAAAAAGAGCTGAATAACAACGAAAAGTTGTTTTGTGATTCGTTTGACGGACGTTTCACGTTTGACTGCTCGTTAAACCTAAATTAAAACGTTGAAAGGCGTGAAGAACCTGTTGAGCTGCTGTGGTTGTGTTCTTTTTCTATTGCGCATGTCCTTTTGTGATTGAATGTGTTGTTTTCTCGTTGTTGTTCGCTGTATGTTGCACCGAATCACCAAAACAAGTTCCTGTTTGTGAGTCTTCTTTGACAATGGCAATAAACCGTTTGGGATTCATCCACAAAAAGACCTTCTGGGATGAATCGGGGTCAGTTTGTGTTCCTCTGAGCTGAGCGTAGACTCTTACAGTCCGAGGCAAAACTACAGCGTCTCAGACTTTGGTTTCTTCACCCTACGATGGGCCGCACAGGCACATTGAATCTGAGCTGGTCCCAAAAAGAACCCGTCTTGACACTTTTCCTGCAGGTTTCTCACACTATTGTCTGAATGTCGTTATGTGGGAAACTCCCAAACAACGTTCTGGTTTCCCTCCCTCAGACGCGTCGGCCCAGGACCTGACCGAGGACGAGGAGGCCGAACCTGTGGACGAAGACGTGGTGGACGACGCCGCCGATGACGCCGCCGCGGACGAGGAAGACGACGAGGCGGAAGTGGAGGACGACGAAAACGCAGAGCTAGTGAGAGTTCAATGTTCAGGCCCAACGCGTGTGGAAGCGCTGATGTTCATGGAGGTTCTTACTTTGTTTTCCAGGCAGAAGACAAAGAGGATGAGGAGGAGGAGGCTCTGGTCGGAGAGATGAAGGCCTCTCCAAACGCAGACACCACCATCCTCTTTGTCAAAGGAGAAGGTACTGGCTCTCAGGGTACAGACCGCTTTGTTCTTCCACCTTCCGCACGTTCTGGTTCATGCCGCGCCCGTCGCCACGGCGCTCGGCCTGAAGGAAAAGTGCCAGTTCTCTTTTATTCTCTCCCGCTCTCTTTTATGACTCAGATTTTCCCGCCAACGAGATCGTGAAGTTCCTGCTCGGCTTCACGAACAAAGGGACGGAGAACTTCATCGTGGAGTCTCTGGACGCGTCGTTCCGTTACCCTCAGGTACGCCCCCTGGCCCACTTTAACTGTGTCCTCCTGTGGGTCGTTCCGTTACCCTCAGGTACGCCCCCTGGCCCACTTTAACTGTGTCCTCCTGTGGGTCGCGGGTCGTTCCGTTACCCTCAGGTACGCCCCTGGCCCACTTTAACTGTGTCCTCCACTGTGGGTCGTTCCGTTACCCTCAGGTACGCCCCCTGGCCCACTTTAACTGTGTCCTCCTGTGGGTCGTTCCGTTACCTCAGGTACGCCCCCTGGCCCACTTAACTGTGTCCTCTCTGTTGGGTCGTTCCGTTACCCTCAGGTACGCCCCTGCCCCTCTTCCTTACTTTACTCTCTGTCCTCCTGTGTGGTCGTTCCGTTACCCTCAGGTACGCCCCCTGGCCCACTTTAACTGTGTCCTCCTGTGGGTCGTTCCGTTACCCTCAGGTACGCCCCTGGCCCACTTAACTGTGTCCTCCTGTGGGTCGTTCCGTTACCCTCAGGTACGCCCCCTGGTCCACTTAACTGTGTCCTCCTGTGGGTCGTTCCGTTACCCTCAGGTACGCCCCCGTGCCCATCTTAACTGTGTCCTCCTGTGGGTCGTTCCGTTACCCCTCAGGTACGCCCCCTGGCCACTTTAACTGTGTCCTCCTGTGGGTCGTTCCGTTACCCTCAGGTACGCCCCCTGGCCCACTTTAACTGTGTCCTCCTGTGGGTCGTTCCGTTACCCTCAGGTACCCCCTGGCCCATTCTTTACGTGTCCTCCTGTGGGTCGTTCCGTTACCTTCTGCAGGTACGCCTCACCTGTCTTTCACTTTGTCCTCCTGTGGGTCGTTCCGTTACCCTCAGGTACGCCCCCTGGCCCACTTTAACTGTGTCCTCCTGTGGGTCGTTCCGTTACCCTCAGGTACGCCCCCTGGCCCACTTTACCTCTGTCCTCCTGTGGGTCGTGTGTGTTTAAGTAAAGTGAGCTCTGGCCCACTTTAACCCTTCCTTCGCCCGTGGGTCTCGTGCCGTTTCAGGATTACCAGTTCTTCATCCAGAACTTCACGGCGCTGCAGCTGGGCACGGTGGTCCCTCCGAGTCGCCAGGCCACGTTCGAGTACTCGTTCATCCCCGCAGAGCCCATGGGGGGGCGCCCTTTCGGACTCGTGGTCAACCTCAACTACAAGGACAGCAACGTGAGCATCTGTTCAGTTTTGGTTTCAGCTGCTGTGTTTTAACACTGCGGTACATTTAGAGACGTGGCTGTGACGACGTCGTGTATTTATACTTCAGAATGACGTATGTCGTGTCGGTGCGTTTGTGTTTCAGGGAAACGTGTTCCAGGACGCCGTGTTTAACCAAACCGTGACCATCACCGAGAGGGAGGACGGGCTCGACGGAGAAACGTGAGGCGCTTTGAAATGAGTTTGTCGTTTAGATTGAAAACGTGCATCACCGACTTGATCTTTGGGCCGCGGGCGGGTGCACGTTAGCGGGCGGGCGTCCCGGTGGGCCGCGGCAGCTCCAGTTGAAAGGGAATGTGTGTGTAACGGTTGGTTTCCGTGCAGGATCTTCATGTACGTGTTCCTGTCCGGTTTGGGTTTGTTGGTCGTCGTTGGTCTGCATCAGCTGCTCGAGTCCAGAAAGGTACAAGCTGAAGCTCGCGCTGGCACGCGCTGGCACGCGCTGGCACGCGCTGGCACGCACTAACCTAACGTGTGGTAAAAACACGGAGCGTCAAGTATAGAGTCAAGTCTAATCTGTGCTTTTGTTCCTTTTAAACTTTTGAGATTCATATTGTGCAGTACTTGTAAACTGAATTGAATCAGAAATCACGAGGATGCACTGATACGAGTACTTTGAGTACTTTGAGTACTTTGAGTACTTTGAGTACTTGGAGTACTTGGAGTACTTGGAGTACTTGGAGTACTTGGAGTACTTGGAGTACTTGGAGTACTTGGAGTACTGAGGCATGAGACGCTGCTGTTGGGATTGGTTTAGTATCAACACACGTACTTGCTATCGAACCCATACCCGATACTGGTATCGGTGCATCTCTAGAAATCAGTAATAATAATAATGATGTTATCGTCTGGCGCTGCTGCGCGAGTGAGAAGATCTAATCTGGTTTTTCTGTCACTTTTTAATTTCTTACTCTTCAAACACTTTGGCCACGCCTCCTGAAGTCCAGGCGGAGCAAATCCAGGCTTGGATTCAGGCCTGGATCGGACCGTGTGTTCCAGGTTGGAATGTCAGTTTGATGTTTGTCTTTTCCCACTCTCTCACCCAGAGGAGGCGTCCTGCTCCTAAAGTGGAAATGGGAACTTCAAGCCACAACGACGTGGACCTGAGCTGGATCCCACAGGAAACGCTCAACCAGATCAGTGAGTGTGCGCCCCCTAGTGTCACTCTGTCCGCGTTGGCCCCGCTTTAACTGGTGGCAGAGTAGTTTGCACGCTTCCGTCTCAAACGCCACACGTTTTGTATTGTTCCTTCTCTTTGGCGTCTCGTGTTTTAGAACTTAGAAAAAAATGTTTGTCCCACATAACGTTCTCTGGCAGGCGTTCCCTCATCAGGGTTTGTGCGCTCCATCTACTGGCAGCAGAGGGAATTGCCATGGGGAAATACGCAAGCACATGGCTTGCCCCGACATGCTCGTGATGATTTATGGAGTTAACAACGGCCCGAGCGGAGATTCATGCAGCTAAACACGACTGCAGCCGTTTGTGACGAGGAGCAGCGTTGGAACAGGGCCAATGGGGAGAAAAAGGACATTTTACAGATGATGATGATGATGTAACAGTGTTTCTCACTTCTGTCCGTGTTGACGACGCTCGTTCTTCTGTGTTTCTCTCACTCTCTTCTCTTCTGTTTCTCCTTCTGCTGCCGTTGTGTCCACAGTGCAGAGCCGCCGAGGTGAGCTGCTTCTTCTTTACTTTCACTTTGGGAAAACGGACAAACACGGCCTGAGCGTTTCGCGCGTTAGCAACAGCTGTTTCCTGTTTGTCCAAATGTGATGTTTCCAGGTCAGAATGCGTCTGACATGATTCCATAAAGAGAGGTTCAAACGCGGCGTCGAGGCTTTGCACACAAGGCAAAGACATGAGGCAAAACTGTTCCTGTGCACGCTCGCTTTGGCCACGCCCCTCACACACACACACACTAGAATGACTAAATGACTTTTTGTGACTCTGCGTCATTCAGTCAGGTTTTTGTTGCTATTCTATATATTTTAGATCCGATGGACCTCAGGATTAGCAAGTGTCGTTCAGGTCCAATTTAGATGTATAAAGAAAACTGTGGTTCTGGTCCAAATGTGGCTGAAGAGATGATCAAAGTATTCAGGCTCTAATACCGGACTTTCAGCTTGACTTTTATTTAAAAATGTGAAAAATAGGGATGTTGCAATGAATCGTTTCATCAATACCGTATTTTCCGGACTTTTAGCCGCTCCCCTATATAAGCCTCATTAGCTCTATTTTTAAAAAAACGATAATAAAACAATACATAGGCCGCACCTTTTGTATAGGCCGCAGAACTCTTTCCTTGACTTTTGGCATCGCATGAGCTCGTCCCGCTGTCCCTCCAGCGTCACCGTACATTCATTGATGTTAAGCTTGCGTGCAGCCGCGCGGTTTCCTAGCAAGATCGATGGCCTTACAGCTTAAAACTTGCTTCATACGAACTTCTTCGTTTGGGTTCCATAATGATGGGGCAAGAATTTGAAAATAATTTTATAGTTGGTAATTTGTCGTCCGTGTTCTATTTGCTAGCTGAATAAAAAAGCAACATCTGCTTCTTTGCTTTACTTTTCTGTAGTTTTGATTCCAATTCCGGTTAGTTCGCCCCTAGCGGTGAAAGAAAAAAACCACAGAAAAGCCGCAGCCTCTAAATAAGCCGCATGGCTCAAAACATCTGACAAAAGTAGCGGCTAATGGTCCGCAAAATATGGTAATCAGGATTATAATCTAAAGGGATCATTTAGAAACACAATGTATATTCAAATTATATTTATCCTCTTTCATATTTATTTAAAATTCATTATATTCAAGCTACACTCCAAAGAAATGTAAGATTATGATTATTGAATTCGTGTGATTTTTCACAAGAATCGTAACACTTAATTTAGCGACGCCCCATTTCTGAGTCAGGTCGTGATGGCAGCCATTTTGTGGGTGTGTCCAGCCGCTTCCTTCCGCCTCCTGTTGCCGTGCGTTGACCGTCGCTTGGCGAACCCGTCCTCACCGTTCCTCTCGTCCGTCTCTTTCAGACAAAGCGTCTCCGAGGAGATCGCCGCGGAAACGGAACCAGAAGCGCTCGGCCGGCTCGGACGAGTGACTCCGCCCCTCCGTCGCCGAGGGAACCGAGCGCTCCTCCCGAACTGTCGCCCGGTGCCGGTTTCGCTGCTGCGAGACGCGGAAGGCGCTGACGGACTTGTGCTCTGGGCGCGCTGCGGTTTGTCCTTTTCAGCGGCGTAACTTTGGACGCCGTTTTTGTTCTGCTTTTCAGTCCCGAGATCTATCGAGTTCGGTCAATTCTGTCGCGAGAAAAAAGCGCACGCGAACAAATTTCAAATACAGACCCTTTTCCCATGTCAACGCTGGTGTGGTTTATCGGCTCAAATGTGGCGCTGCACGATATTGGAACGATCGTGTTACGGGCGCGGCCGTCGATGGCGGGCGTCGATGTGTGTGAGATCTTTATACGTTTTGACACAATCATTTCAGTCAGAGTCAAAATCACAACAAAAACTTTGCTAATTTCGACTGAAGAATGAAAACAGTCAATAAAATCTGCCTTTTTTTCAACTAAAACAACCGTGGCGTTCTTGTGGCGTGTTCAGATTGTTGCGTCGTCGATACTTTTGTGATTTTTTTTATTTAGTGCAGCTGTTCAAAATGGAATCCAATTACGAAATCCCCCGTTGGATTTCACGTTTGCGTAGTTAACGGTGGCGGACGAATCGGGAGCATTTTGGCGTCTGGATGTGTTGTTTTTGTAAAATAAAAAGTGGACTCTGAAACATTGTCGCGCGGGACTTTAAACGTTTCATGTTTGCGTTCGAACCGTGTTCACTCTTCATCGTTTCGTTGCGAGCGTGAGTTCTACACTGGTTTTGTTTTTGCTTCTTTTGAAATCTGTTGTTTTTTTGTTCAAACGGCCCGTCCGAAGCACTGCTGTAAATATGGGCGACGGGAAAACGGACAACCAAAAGCTTCATTTATTCAAAACGACCACTAGAAGGCGGTGTTTTTTTGTTTTGGTCCAAAGCACGAGATGTTCGTAACTTCGCACTGGAACGCTCGGAAGTCGTCGTCGTTTGGATAAAGTTGGGTTAAAGTCGTTTCCTTCCACTGTCTCCGAGTGGGAATCTGCTCCTGCGCGTCCAATGCTAAAGTTGCTAACGGCTACGACGGAGCTAGCTAACGTCAACGAACGCGGAAATTCACCTTTTTAAACATTGATTTTATAACTTAGAAATGTGATAACGCTGTCGGAGTTGATGAATAAACTTGATCTGATCCACATTCTGGCTGTTTGTGCACTTTCTGGTTTTTATTATTTTGATTACTGCACTTAAACTCTTCTTTTCTCGGAGTCTCGCTAAAATAAACGGCTGCAGATTGTCTCTGGGCTCAAGGCTAAATGAACTTAAGTGTGATGATATAAACGTGGTAAATATCATGGTTTTTAATTTGCAGGTTGTAGTAAAGTGTGTCCGGATTATAAATGCATTGATATTATTCCCATGAAAGTTCTCATTTATAAACTTTAATAAACATCTCAGTCAGAGGGTTTTAATGGTCTTTACTTTGTTTCATGTCTTGGTTATAATAACTCTTATAATATTTGTAAAAACCTATAAAAGTCCCGTTTCTCCAAGTCAAAGGATTCTTTCAACACTTTTCATGTGATTCTCTTTTACAATCTGAAAAACTTTAGACCTTTTGTAATCCAGACCTTGAGTCTCAGGTCAGTTCTGTTTGGTCCAAAACCTTGGTCTGAACCTCTGTGTGTAGTTGTATGTTGTGATCAGCTCCTTCCATGTCGCAAGCACAGATTTGACCCAGGGATTCTTCACTTCCTCCTCATGACCCAAGCGTCTGTCATGTGCCAGTAAGGCCTGCACAGGAACCCCCGGCACAACATTACTCTCAGTATTTCATTGATAATTAAAGGGTTTTAATTCAGATTCTTTGTGATTCTTTTGTTCCATTCAAACGGCTGGTTGTGGATGGAAATGGGACGAGTCTGGAGCAGATGGAGAAAGCAGACTTAGAAATGTCAATAAAGATAACTTTAAACGAATCAGAAATGCACAATACATTGTTAATGTGGTAAATGACTGTTTTAGCTGCAAATGTCTGGTGTTTGGTGCAATATCTACACTGTAGGTGTGTCGAGGCCCATTTCCAGCAACCATCACTGCAGTGTTCTGATGGGACAATGTGCTCGTTGCGTCAGAAGGCTAATGGATGATGAGTAAACCCTTGTGCAATCATGTTAGCGCAGCTGAGGACAGTTTAGCTGGTTAGAGAAGCTATAAAACTGACCTTCCTTTAAAGCAGGTTGAGTATCTGGAGCATCACATTTGTGGAGTCGATTAAACACTCAAAATGGCCAGAAAAATAAAAGACAATCTATTGTTCTTAGAAATGAAGGCTATTCCATGCGAGATGTTGAAACTGACCACACGGTGTGTACTACTCCCTTCAGAGAACACAAACGAACCAGAGTAGGAGAAGTGGGACGCCCCGTGGCCCACCGGAGTGAGAGGATAAGTACATTAGAGTTTCTGGATTGAGAAGTAGACGCCTCACAGGTCCTTCAGGGCGGAGTGGCAAAGCAAAAGCCGTATCTGAGACTGGCCAATAAAGCAAAAAGTTAATATGGGCAAAAGAACACAGACATTGGACAGAGGAAGACGAGAGTGTCATGAACGGACGAATCAGCGTTTGAGGTGTTTGGATCACACAGAGGAACTTGTGAGACGCAGAGCTGAAAAGATGCTGGAGGAGTGCCTGACGCCATCTGTCAAGCAAGGCGGGGGTAACGTGATGGTCTGGGGGGGCTTTGGTGCTCAGCGCTTGATCGGAGCCAATGGCATCCTACAACAGGACAGTGACCCAAAGCCCACCTCCAAACTGTGCAAGAACCATCTCGAGGAGAAGCAGGCATCTGGTATTCTACCTGAGATGGAGTGGCCCCAGTCACCAGATCTCAACCCCGTTGAGTTGTGGGAGCAGCTTGACCACATGGTACGCAAGAAGTGCCCATCCAGCCAATCCAACATGTGGGAGGGGCTTCCAGAAGTGTGGGGTGAAATGTCTCCAGATTACCTCAACAAATCAACAGCTAGAACGCCAAGGCTCTGCGATGCTGCAAATGGAGAATTCTTTGACGAAAGCGAAGTTTGAAGAAAATCATAATTTGTCGATATTTTCTTTTCATTTTACAACTCATGATGAATAAAAGTGACTTTTCATGGAAAACACTCAATTGTCTGGGTGACCCCAAACTTTTCAGCGGTTGTGTGTGTGTGTGTGTGTGTATATATATATTTTTAAATATTTTTTTTGTGTTTTAATTTTTTTATTAAAGGAAAAACACAACTAAATCAAAGCGTATGTATGAATGAAGATACATTAACAATTGAAACAGAAAAAAAATGGTGGAACCAGAGAAGATGTGTGTTATTTGAGATTATGAGTCGTAGTTTGTCCAGATAAAAATAAAACAAGGTTAAAGCACGCCATGTTCATGACTTGAGTCCCATTTAGTCCAGTTTATTTCAAATTTGTCCTTTTCCAAGTTCAGCCCGTCCAATATGACGTCGCTCCAGTCCTTTATTGTTGGTGCCGTTTGTGTCATCATTTATTTTGGGATGGCCTTTTTCCCAGCTGCCAAAAGTATCTTCCAAAGATATCCATCCTTATTGTCCATGGCAGAGGTTCTGAGACCCAAATACATAGTTCTAAAGTCGGATGGGATGGTGGTGTTCAAAATAGTCTGCAGTTCCTTATTCATTTCTGTCCAATAGTTCTGTGCAACAGGACAGTCCCAAAACACATGATAATGATGTGCCACCTGGCAACCACACGTTCTCCAACATTCAGCCCCTCCCCGTGAGTAATGAACACTTTGACATGGGGTTCTAAAGAAACGGGTCACATTCTTCCTACAGAACTCCCTCCAAACATGAGATCTTGTGGTTCTACATCGTGAACCACTCCTGGTTCTCCAGGTTATTAATGCATTTATGTACTTTAGATACCATTCCCCTTGGGAGTTCTGATTTGTATGCCCTGATACAGATTTCAGTCAGGGGGCGCTAATTATCCGTGCTTTGTTTTATATCTTGATTATAATGACTTCTTATTTGTAAATTTGTTGGAGTTTTTCAATATCTCAAAGCTTTTCCTCTGATCATCGTTCACGATTTGGAAAAAAACTCTTATGCTTTTGTAATCCAGGTCTTAAATCTATTTGGCTTCAAACTTTGGTCGTAAGCCAACCCTCCCAAGACTTTAACATCTTTGTTTAATTGATGTCTTGATTAGCTTTTTCCATGTCATAAGCACAGATTTCCTCCAAGTGATTTCTGCCAACAGGGCGTGCACAGGCATCCCTGGCACAGCATCACACTCAGTACTTTCCCACTGTGCCTCATATTCTGGGTCACACCAGCAGCGCCCTGGTTTGAGCTGAATAAAGTGATTTTTCAGACACGATAGGCCCCACCCCCTTTTTTTTTTTGATAATTGAAGAGTTTTAAATCAGATTCGAGGTTTCTTTCCTCGCCACACAAATCCTGAGATAGTTTTATTCCACTAAACATTCATTTTTATAGTTTCAACCCTTTGACTTAGACTTAAGTCTGGATCAGAGTCCATTGTTCAAGATCTTCATAGTGGAGAAAAGAATATACAGTGAGGAAAATAAGTGTCTGAACCCTGCGATTTCATAAATTCTCCCACTTAGAAATGATGGAGTCTGAAATGTTCCTCGTCGGTGCATTTCCACTGTGAGAGGCTAAATCACATTGTATGATTTCTAAATCATTTATTTGTTTGTTATTGCTGTAAATAAGTATTTGAACATCTGAGAAAGTCAGAGTTCATATTTGGTCCAGAAGCCTTTGTTTACAGTTACAGAGGTCAAAGGTCTCCTGTAGTTCTGGACCAGGTTTGGACACACTGCAGCAGGACTTTGGTCAGGTTTGGACACACTGCAGCAGGACTTTGGCCCACTCCTCCACACAAGATCTTCTCTAGATCTGTCAGGTTTCAGGGCTGTTGCTGAGCAACAGTTTCAGCTCCCGCCAAAGATCTTCTATTGGATTTAGGTCTGGAGACTGGCTCCACTCCAGAACATTCATATGCTTTTTCTCTCCAAGCGTCTTGCCAATCGTGCGTAGCCCTTTCCAGCCTTGTGGAGGTCTACGCTTTAGTCTCGACAGCTCATTGGTCTTGCCCATGGTAGTAGGTGGAGTCTGACTGATGGACAGGAATCTTTATGCAGCTAACGAACTCAAACAGGCGCAACTCATTTAGATGAATAAGTGAATCTGAGGTGGACTTTTTAAAGGCAGACTAACAGGTCTTTGAGAGATAGACTTCTTGCTGATCGGCAGATGTTCAAATACTTATTTGTAGCAATAACGTACAAATACATTATTTAAAAATCATACAATGTGATTTCCGTATCTTTTTTTAATTTAGATTCTGTCTCTCACAGTGGAAATGCACCGATGATGAACATGTCAGACCCTCCATCATTTCCAAGTGGGAGAACTTGCAAAATCGCAGGGTGTTCAAATACTTACTTTCCTCACTGTAGTTTTTCTCTTAGATGGTTGGTTTTTCTTTCTGGAGAAGAACCACACCTAAATATTTCAGAGGTTCCATTTGCCATTTTAATGGGTAAGTATTTTTAATGGACAGAGGGGGGCGCCAGTTAGAGAGGATTTCAGTTCCTTTGTACATTCAATTTGTATCCAAACATTGGACCAATATCATGAAGGAAATGCATCACATGGGGTATGGAAAGTTCTGGTGTAGTCAGATGTAGCAGGGCCTCAGCAGCATGGCAGGACTTTTATGTTCCGTCCCATCAATTGAGACACAATAAATGGTTTCCGATTGTCTAATAAATTGGGCCAATATTTCAAAGTACAAAGTGAACAACAGAGGGGACCAAACACAACCCTACCTCACCCCTCTTTCCAAAGTCAGTGAGTCTGTGAAGCGACCACTCATTTTGATTCTTGATGTTGGGACATCGTAAAGAGACTCATTTGTCATTTTCCAAATTGTAAGTCGAAATGTAAAGTCTTTGGGGCCGACGATGAGGTTGGCCCCCACGGCCAGGACGCAAAACAACACGATGTCCCTCGTGTGTGCTGATTACAACAGAACTGTTGGATCGACCCTATACTTTCTCTGGAGCCATAGTGCACTTTGGAAAAGGACTGTGGAGCTCAGCGCAGGTCCAGACCAGGTCCAAACAGAGTCCAGACCAGTTAGAAAATCTAAGCCAGATCTGGAACTTGTCCCGGTCCAGACCAGGTCCAAACAGAGTCCAGATAAAGAAAAGAGTCGATCCACACAACTCGACTAGCTCCAACGAGATGTTCATTTTGTCCTCACCACACTGACGTTCATCAGACGACCAAAGTCCAGACCCGGTCTAAACCGACCTGCCGCATAAGGACCTACTGCACTGTGATAATGTAGTCTGTCCTTGAGTCAGAGCGTGTTCAAAGGTCTAAACCTGGTCCACCTTCTCTTTCTGCAGCTAAGTCACAGTCTTGCGATATCTTCCAACACCTGCAAGTTGTTCTCCAGGTCGGCGACGGCGTTTAACCGCCGCGCACAGTTTAAACTCTTCTGGTAACTCGTCCTCCGAGTAATGTTTGTCTGAGAAATATATCCTCTTTATGCGGCAGTTGGCATGGATCTGCACCCTGAGGGTCTCGATGTAGTTGGTGGTGTAGCATTTCCTGGTGAAGTCCGACAGGTCGAGCCTAACGTGGGACCAGCCGTCGTTGAGCTGCAGCGGGATCATGCAGTTAAACGGATTCACCCGTGTCGCGCTCTGATAGGTGCTCGCCCTAATCCGCCGCCGCACATTTTGGTCATCCAACACCTCCACTTCAAGGGAGAAATTCTTCTTTAGGTTTTTGATTAACATGACCAGAAATGGGAGCTTGATTCCCAGTGTCGTCTTTGGGTCGGCGGGACATGTTATGTAAGTAGTGTTGACATTGGCCCCTCCCACCTCGAGCACCAAGGACTTGGTGTCATTGTCTGCGATTCTCTTGATGTGCCCGTTCTGCACCTTCTTGTCCCATATCTGAAGAGGTTTGCTGCCGATGCTGTATAAAATAGACAATAATCCACCTTGGTACGTGTTTTTAAACATTTTGGCTGAAAAATATGTGTTCAACTTGACTGTTTTGAATCATTACTGTCTGTAACAACTCTTTGTGTAGTTGTACGTCTTTAAAGTATGTGTTTTACGCTGTACCGTAAAGAAACAAGAAAAAGCCCGTAAACGCTGGATCAGATTCATTTACAAGTCACAAAGTGAACTTTGATGACACAATTCAATTTCAAAACAATGTTCATGACATCACTTCGCTTTGAGCATGTGATGTCATCAAAGCTGTTCCGAGTTTCCATGGCGACGCACTCGCAATGGCTTTGCTACGGCAATGGTCCCGAGTCCCATTCAGGGTCCCATGGATACTGAGACTTTGGACCAAAAGAGAGTTGGGTCTGAAGTCTAAAGAATAAAGTCTAAAGTCTAAAGAATGAAGTCTAAAGTCTAAAGAATAAAGTCTAAAGAATAAAGTCTAAAATCTAAAGAATAAAGTCTAAAGAATAAAGTCTAAAATCTAAAGTCTTAAGTCTAAAGAATAAAGTCTAAAGAATAAAGTCTAAAATCTAAAGAATAAAGTCTAAAGAATAAAGTCTAAAATCTAAAGAATAAAGTCTAAAGAATAAAGTCTAAAGAATAAAGTCTAAAGAATAATGTCTAAAGTCTAAAGTCTAAAGTCTAAAGAATAAGTAGAGAATGGCAGTAATGTAACTTTCCCTTTTTTTTTACGGTACAGCGTAAAACACATACTTTGAAGACGTACAACTACAGTAGGTGGCAGTAAATGCACCTTTTCAGTTGGCTGCCAACAGCCACACAAGCAACACAACAACACCAACAACCGTCATAAAGTTCCCTATCAAACGGCCCAAGCCCATCGCCATGGAGACAGGACTGTACAAGCGCCTCTGCGGCTCCACAGACGTGAGTGATGTCTGCCCAGTTCCGCCTTCAGCCCTCGTCCGCGCACAGCTCTGCTCAGCCACAGCAAAGTTTGACGATGTCTGACGAAGGGAAACTCTTCATCGGAGGCTTGAGCTTCGACACAAACGAGGACGCTCTGGCCGCGGCCTTTGGAAAGTACGGAACCATCGAGAAAGTCGACGTTATTCGAGACAGAGAAACTGGAAGATCCCGTGGCTTTGGCTTCGTGAAATACCACAATGCTGAAGATGCAAAAGATGCGCTGGGCGGTATGAACGGGAAGACCCTCGACGGCCGAGCGATCCGCGTCGACGAAGCGGGAAAAAGCAGCCGATCCAGGGGAGGCGGGGGGTTCAGCTCTGGACCCCGCGGAGGAGGACGCTTCAGCAGTGACTCGCGTGGAAGAGTTGGAGCGTATGGAGACCGAAGCTACGGTGACAGGAGCTATGGAGACAAGAGCTTTGGTGGAGGAGGAGGAGGATACAGGAGCGGCGGCTACTCCTCCGGAGGTGGCTACAGGGGCAATAGGGCGCAGGGGGGCTATGGAGACCACTCTGGATCATACCGGGATGGATATGACAGTTATGCTTCACACGAGTAAACGTCACTTGGCCGGCTGTATTGTTATTGCTGACCGTAGTTTGTGGTTCTGTTCTTCATCAAGCGTCTTTAATGACTTCCTGCGCTGTCATTTGTCCCGTCTTTTTGATTAGGCCCCATTCCTCACTGCAAAGTCGGACCACTTCATCGGATATTAGGACCACCCTTTACTTTAGGCCCCATTCCTCACTGCAAAGTCGGACCACTTCATCGGATATTAGGACCACCCTTTACTTTACCACCACTTCGGACCACCCATCGGATATTAGGACCACCCTTTACTTTAGGCCCCATTCCTCACTGCAAAGTTGGACCACTTCATCGGATATTAGGACCACCCTTTACTTTAACGCCCAGTTTTGTTGCTGTTGACCTAAGGTTGGTTTAAGTTTGGATTATACTTCCGCCATGTAAAATCCACATGGAATCGAGCCGTGCGGCGGTCAGCGGCAAGACGCTGTATTTATGTCTGCGCGGTTTCATTTTGTGTCCGCGCGGTTTCATTTTGTGTCTGCGCGGTTTCATTTTGTGTCCGCGCGGTTTCATTTTATGTCTTGCGCGGTTTCATTTTGTGTTCGCGCGGTTTCATTTTATGTCTTCGCGTTTCATTTTATGTCTTCGCGGTTTCATTTTGTGTCTGCGCGGTTCATTTTGTGTCGCGCGTTTCATTTCGTGTCGCGCGGTTTCATTTTGTGTCTGCGCGGTTTCATTTTGTGTCCGCGGTTTCATTTTGTGTGCGCGTTTCATTTTGTGCGCGGTTTCATTTCATGTCTGCGCGGTTTCATTTTGTGTCTGCGCGGTTTCATTTTGTGTCTGCGCGGTTTCATTTTATGTCTTCGCGGTTTCATTTTGTGTCTGCGCGGTTTCATTTTGTGTCTGCGCGGTTTCATTTCGTGTCCGCGCGGTTTCATTTCATGTCTGCGCAGTTTCATTTCATGTCTGCGCGGCATGTCTGCGCGGTTTCATTTCATGTCTGCACGGTTTCATTTTGTGTCAGCGCGGTTTCATTTCATGTCTGCGCGGTTTCATTTTGTGTCTGCGCGGTTTCATTTTGTGTCCGCGCGGTTTCATTTTGTGTCCGCGCGGTTTCATTTCATGTCTGCGCGGTTTCATTTCATGTCTGCGCGCGGTTTCATTTTGTGTCCGCGCGGTTTCATTTTGTGTCTGCGCGGTTTCACGGTTTCACGCGCGTCGACAGTACAAATGTGAGCCGCTATTATGAAATCCCATTCATTTCCGCACAGATACAATTTTCCCCTGATCCGAGGGTGCGAGGGGGCGTGTTGGCAAAAATGACGACATTTTGCCGCACAGCCCCTCGCGGACCTCGCGGACCTCGCGGACCTCGTGGATGCGTCAAGTATAAACCTAGCCTAGCCCCCTCGTGCGCCCGAAAATGAATGGGATTTCATATTAGCGACTCAAATTTGTTCTGTCGACGCCGCGTGAAACCGCGCAGACACAAAATGAAACCGCGCACACAAAATGAAACCGCGCACACAAAATGAAACCGCGCAC
>BJKM01001007.1:0-20000 GCA_015082035.1 Chaenogobius annularis | reverse complement strand
GATTGTCTGGTAAACTCCGCCCTCTGAATCGTAACCTGAGCTTCCAAGTACAAATTCAAAGATGTGTGCGTTCCGGTGACCATTTAAAGTTCCTCTGACGGGCTTTTACAGTTGTCTCATTTTGACTTACTTGTATTTAAACCTGTCGTACATTTAAACGATTTGAGTTTCTCACCGATCGAGCAGGTATTTGTGGAGAAAACATCGAAAATGACAGGAAGTGACATCACAGCAGGGACATTGCTCACTCCAGTCAAAGTTGATGCAGAATTTACACAAAGAAACGACTTTTTTGGTCTCTCTAAACATGAATTCAACAAGATAAAGTCGCTCTATAAAAACGATGATTTTAGGTGAGTTTTGGCCCAGTGTTTTCTGGGTAATTTATGCTATTGCAGAATTCAGAATATATTTATCTTTACTGCGTTTTAGTCCAACGAGTCGTTTGACCTGTAGGGGGCGCTTTAAGATTAAGCCTCGTCGCAAACCCATCCGGAGCACGTTCAGCTTCGTTCACAGTTGGATCAGGTCCTCTCCCTCCGAGCCTCATAAACACTGACCTTTTTATTAAACATGAGATGCCAAACTAAAGGTACTCGAGAGCGCGTGGGAAAAGTCAATTACAAAAGCAACGCTGCATGATATTTGTCCTGAAGTCGAATCTCATTTATCTTTTCACACTTGGAATTTCGCTGTCGTTTTGTCCAGTTTTGTCAATAATCGTTAAATTGTGTTTGTTTTCGCTCTCAATAATCGTCGCACAAACGTGTCCTGAAGAAGCGTCTGTGGCTGTTCCAGGTCCGAGCGACGTGCCGTGGCGCTGTTTGTCGGTGCGACCGGAGCAGCCTGCAGGGGGCGCTCTGTGGCACTGCTGCGTTCACGGCGTCCTGCCACTTCCCGCCGCCGCCCTGCTCGGCCCCTCCCCCTCCAGGACCCCGGACCCAGAGCTCCAGACCGCACTACCCGGCACGCAACCCTCCTCTCCCAGCAGGCCGCCGCCCACTCCAGGTACGAGCCTCGTTTCCACCGGTTCTGTTCGGTCTGGAAGAGAACGCAGACTCGGGCCAAAACAAGAAACGGAAAACTGACTTGATCTCGTGCTAAAGCGCCGTGTTTCCGCTGATGCTAACTTATATGTGGAGCCTTAGCAACACAGAGCTAGCAAAGCACGTTAGCAACAGCTGTTTCCTGTTTGTCCAAATGTGGTGTTTCCAGGTCAGAATGCGTCTGACATGATTCCATAAAGAGAGGTTCAAACGCGGCGTCGAGGCTTTGCACACAAGGCAAAGACATGAGGCAAAACTGTTCCTGTGCACGCCCGCTTTGGCCACGCCCCTCACACACACACACACACACACACACACACTGGGAATGAGTCGTGTTTTTGTGACGCGCTCAGATCGACCTCAGGTTAAGTTGCACTTATGTTTTTTAGTTGCGTTTTTGTTGCTTTTTCGGTTTTAGTCACTTTAAGTTGGATTTTTAGTCACTTTTAGCCTCGTTTCACACACAAATTTGGAAATGCTGAAGGTCTTTTTTGTGACGCGCTCAGATCGACCTCAGGAGGATTTAGATTCGATTTTTATGTTCGGGTGTCGTCCGGTCCCCCAGCAACGAGAGCGACCCCGACCCGACCCCGCAGAACAAACGAGCCTCTAGACTGCAATTGAGATGCCGAAAAGTGCAAACGACGCGCAAACGCCGCCGCCGCCGCCCACACAAAGGGGCTCGTCGGCAGATGGCGGGCTTTACCTCGGGAAGTCCCACAACCTTTTCAAGCTGCTGTTTGTACGTTCTCGGTGGACCTGGCCCTTCCCCCTCACCTGTCCTTTGTTCAGGCTCGCTTTGCTCCTCCAGCGGTGTCGCATGTCCGGCCTCAGGGGAACGATTCAGTGACGGGAGGAAAGCCTTTTCAGGACTGTCGACCTTTAGTCGTTGGCGCGCTCAACGTAAGCGCTTCAGCCTGGAAGAGAGGTCCCCAGTCTTTACCCACAGATGTTTAACTCTTCCGTTCAGTCCCACAGAAACATGAAGATCGGTGTTTAAAGAAGACAACGTTACAATCTTGGACTGAACACGAGTTTGACAAATTTTGTAGATACAAAAACATTTCAAAAGTCCAAAATAAACCTCCCACTGAGTCCTGAGCGGGTCAAATGTGTCCACTTTCAGTCCAAGTCCAAATGTCAGTGATGACGGCGGTCCAGCTCTTGGGCGTCGGCGCAGTTTGTGTCATATGTTTTCTTAGTGGTGGTCTTTACCCTGCTGCTGGTTCTGGTTCTGAGCCCATTTCATTCTCACCCGAGTCTGCGTTCTCTCGTGTCCAATCATCTCGCACTAAAACGTTCCGAGCCAACGCCCTCTGGAAGCTCGAGCCACTCCCTCTGCTCCAAAGTGAACCAGTGGAAACGAGCCTTCGTCCACGTCTGTGGTCACATGATGCAGACGCCGCGGGGTGCAGACCCTCTGCCCCGGACACGCCCTCTGCCCCGGACTCGCCCCCTGCCCTGGACACGCCCTCAAAGCTGTCAGGAGCACGGATTTTGTGTCTGATCCTAAAATATAACCCCTGGACAGTTGGAAATGGGCCTCCTTAAAACTGTCTGCTGTAGGCTAACGTTTATTAGCATAGCCGCTAACATTAGCCAGCTGCTAACGAACTGAAACAAACAGCTCAGCCTCAGTCTGGAGTGATCTCTGTAAGTTCACCGGACCCTCCTGACCACAGTCACATATGTGGACAAACGGGGTCTTTGGGGGCGTGACAGAAGAGGGAACAGCCCACAGTGAACATGTATCTTTTGTCCTCCAGATGGCAGTAGAGTGTGATTCACTTCAGACACATGAATACTATAAGATCCTGGTTGTAATCTCATGATGTTCCTTCGTTCCAGCGCTCCAGTCGGGCCTGAGTTTACCCAGCATGCCGTCCTGTGGAGACTCTCCCACCTCCGAGCACCAGGGGGCCCCGAGCGCCGCGCTGGGGCCTGAGGATGCAGAGGTTCAGGCTCCTGTGGGGCTCATGGCTCCTCTCAGCTCAGATGAGGAAGAAGCACATCTGCCAGGACAAGGTGGGTCAGAGCTGTGACTTTAGAGATGTTTTTCATGGTCGATGCAGATGTTTAGAATCGGAGACGTTTGAGCCGATGGAGACCAACGGTTTGGATTATTTTCCACAATTTTTCAAGTTGAACTGGCTACAAACTCCTCCAGTTTGTTGGTGTGTGAATAATGTTCTGTCTTTGCACCAAAGTGTTCAAAGAAAGCTTCTTTAGGCAGCGGCTCGGCCCAAACTGCAGTAAATATGTAGTACACCACTATCCGCCGCGGGCCCGGGGCCCGAGCCCGAGCGGGGGGGCGGGGTGTCCCCCAAAGCGCCGCGGCAGATATTAAGTGTATCGTACACTGTGTAACCTCTGCGGCTCATGCTTAGCGGATTAGGTCTTTAGCGACTAACATCATCGATGTTTTCCACAGACTAACATAACTGTTGTGTGGTGAACGCGAATAATGGTCTGCGTATTTCTACTGGTTTTTGACATTCATGGGAGGACAGAAAGGTATGTGGCTACGAGATTGCAAGTTGTGAGTTCTCTTTTATGTTTGCGACGGTGGAGCTGCGAAGCTGGTCAGTGCCGAGCTGGATGGGCCGCACACTGCACCGGAGAGATCGACAAGAAAGACACGCCGTCGGGGGAGCGTCGAGAATGACCCTAGGAAACCAGAAACCAGACCCACCCAAGTCAGCCGCGTAGCAGACCCGGTAGAATGAACCATACCGCCACTGACAAAGATACCATATGAACACCAACAACACTCGCGGCACGGACCACAAAAGACTGGCACACGCACAGTGTCATCATGACATTTGGACATTGGACTGAAAGTGGGACACATTTGACACCGCTCAGGACATCGTGGGAGGTTTATTTCTGCGACTTTTTGGAAATGTTTTTGTATTCTACAAAGATTTGGTCAAACTCGTGCCTCGCAGTCCAAGATCTGACTTTTCCGAGCCTGTTGTCGATTCTTTATCATGACTCCAACTCTATCATGTGTGTTGTGGTGCGCACATGACCTTCTCCTCGGCAATAATGACGGCGCGGCTGAACGGAAGAGACTAAACATCCTGTGGGTAAAACTGGGACCTCTCTTCCAGGCTGAAGCGCTTACGTTTGAGCGCGCGCAACAGCGTATAGCAAGGGCCTGACAGTCCTGAAAAAGCTTTCCTGGTCCGCGTCAGCTGGTAATCGTTCCCTGAGGCCGAATGCGACCACCGCTGGGGAGGAGTCCCAGGCGGCGGTGCCCGGGCGTGGTCCAGGGTGTCTTGAACAAAGGTCGGGACAGGTGCAGGGGGGCAAGGGTCCAGTTCCACTGGAGGTACACGTACAGGAGCCGAGCTAGGCCTGGAAGACGGGTGACGACGAGAGCGTGGAGAACTTCCCGAAAGAGCGTGGTCCTCCGGCGGTAAACTGAGCACCACAACCGTGCTCGACTCCAAGGACTGGCACGGACTGTGTTGTGTTCAGAACGAGTTGGCGCGAGAGAGACGTTACGAGGCGCTGCCGCAGGACGAACGCCAGGCTCTGGGGCGGCGGCGTTTGCGCGTCGTTGTTGCACTTTTCGGCATGCCTGCCAAATCTGAACCAGTCTCTCAGAGGCTACGTCACTCTTTTCTCTCCCGCTCGTCTGGAGGAGTTAATGCACCCCCTCTTCTCGGGAAGTGGTGTAGAGGTCGAGCTTGCGAGCGCTCGTGAGGAAAGGAATAGCCGCTCCCCTGCTTGCCTGGTTGTAAGCTGAAAAAGGTCAAAAAGCCTCGGCGCCTGCTTCCGGAAGCGAGTCCCTGGCTGGGACGGGACACTCGATTGAGAACCGGTGCAAGAACAGCCAATGGGGTGGCGACCACCGGCGATCGATCGAACATAAAAACAGTTCTGCATATCTATAATGGTCATCGCGTGCAACTGTGAGAAGGTCAGATGGCGCCTGAGCTGCCTTTTAAGAAGAGTCGTAAATCAAGAAGAGCAGCGTCAATCAAATATCAAGACCTTCAGCACCGTTCTCAAGTATAATAGTGGAGTTGTGACTCTAAGGCCTACAAAAACTGGTACTAAAGCTGGCATCAATTCGTGTGAACGGTTACCTGCCAAAAAACAGCCGAAACGAGGAACCGCCAGACCAAGAGTGAAAACGCAACTAGTAAGGGAACATAGAATGGGCACACGTTACCCCCTAAGAGAAGAGGCAGTCGCGGCAATACCGTGGAAGGCCCAAGCGCGAGACTCGAGCTCAGCAGGAAAAACCCACAAGACTGGCACGTTGGAATTACCAGTGTGGGCCTGCGTGTGCTGGCTGTGGTCGTGACGGTCGGACCGCCGGTTCATGGGAGGGGCGGTGGACTTACTAACGTCGGAGGTCCCGAAGGGGTGCACCAGGACAGTTTTGCTCATGTCTTTGCCTTGGGTGTGCAAAGCCTCGACGCCGCGTTAACCTCTCTCTTATGGATCATGTCACCGGACGCATCCTGACTGGAAACAGCGCGTCCTTAGGACCCCAGAGAAACAGCCTCGTCTGGACGTCGCTGTGCTCACGTCCTAACGTTTGCTACCGAGGCGTCCAAGCCGGTAGTACCGTTAGGCTAGCATCAGCGAAGGCGACGCCGCCGGCGCGCTTCTCGTCAGCGTGGAACAGTAATTCCGTTTCTTGTTTAGGTTCTGGCCGCAGTCTGCGTTCTCTTCTCTGCCAGAACGGCGGAAAGACGACGAACCGGTATGTGAGGGCGGACACGCACCTGCCGTTTGAACGCCTGGAGGATAGACCGTTGGCCTCTGGGCGAGGAGAGCGTGCACGTGCAGACGTCGAAAGAGTGGAACGAGTTGCCATGTCGAAGAGCGATTTACGTGCGTGGCTGAGTGGCACACGCCACCGGTCTGGAGCGGGTGGTGGGGTGACGCGACTGGGGGAAGGGGTTGCCTGGAGGGGGAGCGGGTGGCCGTCAGTGAAAGTGGAGAAGAGCCATCTGAGGACGAAGAGCCACGGGAGCGAAGTCCGGAGGGAAAAGGCCCCGCCGAGACTCGGCGATGGAATCTGATTTTTGTTTTTAAAGACGACGAGACGAGCCCACGTGACTTTTGATGGACGGCGGCTGGAACCCAGGTGGCCCGACCCTGCGCCGTCGTCCACGCTGCAGAGCAGTGCACAATGAGCGACTCGTGCAGGTGCTAGGCAGCGGAACCAGCCGTGCGCACCGACCAAAGACACAGACGCCGCACCACGGAACCGTGAGTCCGCTTCGGCCCGTCGAACTAGCCACCATGAACTACACATTACGTCTCCACGGCGCTCACTGGTGGGAAATACTGCAAGCACGTTTTTAGAGCCAGCGTGCTCGCGACCTGATATATATTTTCAAGAATAATTGCCTAAACAATCTGACACTGGGACTCTCCAGTGCAACACATTCACGCGACAGCGCTGGACCATCACAACGATGCAGTCCAAGTCGCGTCATGCACAGAAGGTTGCCTGCTGACGCCGATGTCTAAAAGATGAGCAAACGACTGATAGAATTCGACGTCTGCTCGTTCAGACGCAAATATCAGCCAGCGCGCTCTTGTTATTGAAGCTTGTCCAGGCGCTCCGAGTACCTTTAGCTTGCCAATGTCTATGGCATGTGTAAGGTGATCCAAACACGGATCAGTGTGTTATGCAGGGTCGGTACGATGCAGTATACCGAGGGAGATACCAAAATAAATAGCTCGTAGAACGAATAAAGATGGACATAAGAACGTTTTAATGCTAAGTATCTGGGCAATGAGAACAGCTTTTTGTAGCACGAGCTTTAATGTTTATCAAATCCCTCAAGACCCTGCGCCGGTACAGGTTTCAGAACCACATCAGTTTGACGCGCAAACGCTTTGTCATGTTGAAGCATAGTAACAGATTTTATAAATATTACTTATGAACTTACTGGCTAGATAGCTAAATTACCCAGAAAAACGGGGCTCAGAGACTCACGAGACAGTCATCGTTGTTTTAATGATACCGACCGACTTGTATCTTCGTTGAATTCATGTTTAGAGGACCAAAAAAGTCGTTTTCTTTGTGTAAATTCTGCCACAACTTTGACTGGAGTGAGCAATGGCCCTGCTGTTGATGTTCACTTCCTGATCATTTTTCGATGTTTTTCTACAACCACAAAACCCCCCCCCGCCGATCGACTCCGCGCTCGCGAAGGAGATACTCAAAATCGCCCCCTCTCTGATAGAGTACCATCCTCCACCGACGAAGGTTGTTACCACCCCCGAATACATCCAACTCAAGTCAAAACTGGAGCACCCCTCGTGAAGAATCACAAAGTGCCACCCCGCCTGCGAGAAGGATACACCTCCCCGAGTCCACCCCCACTATGGGTCACCGCGGCCAACGCCCCATCTTGTGAGATCTCATTCGCTCTCCTGGAATCCACCCCTCCCGAGGGTTCCACCCCGACTTCAGGGAGGCTACCAACTTCTCTTCCGACGATACGCACCGAGACATAAGCGGCCTGCCCCCCCCCCTCGCGGTGATGAACCTTGACCGCGGAGCTACGCCTCCCCTCCCTACGCCGAAGGCCGTCCTGTCCGCTAAGCCCCGATGTCCGACCTCGGCGTAACCGTCCACCCCCCGAGTCCACCCCCCCCCCGAGAGTCCACCCCCCGAGTCCACCCCCCGAGTCCACCCCCCCGAGAGTCCACCCCCGAGTCCACCCCCCGAGTCCCCCCCGAGTCCACCCCCCCGAGTCCCCCCAAGTCCACCCCCCGAGTCCACCCCCCCGAGTCCACTCCCCGAGTCCCCCCCCGAGCCTCCCCCCCCCCCGAGCCCCCCCCCCAAGCCCCTCTCCCCCGAGTCCACCCCCCGAGTCCCCCCCCGAGTCCACCCCCCCCCCGAGTCCACCCCCCGAGTCCACCACCCCCCAGTCCATCCTCTAAAGAGGGAATATTTATGAAGTGTTGGATTGATTTCTTTTTCACAGTTTGAGAAAATGTGTCTTTGTTCTAAAAGCTCTTCATGTGTTTTAGACAAACATTAACTTGAAATGTCAAACGAACTCTTTTTTAATCAATAACACACTTTATATTTCACATTTGACTCAACGTTTGGCCCCAGTTTGGTAATCGTACTTCCACAAATATGACACAGGCAGAGGTCATTCCACAGCTGTTACCTAGCAACCAGACTGTAAACAAGAGCCCAAACCCACATAAATGACACCACAGTTCTGACCTGACACAATAACACCAGAGAACACCTTTATTCAGTCCAACCACGGTTTAAACTGTCAGTTAGTGCGTCAGTTAAGTGTCGCACGCTGATGACATCACGCTGATGACATCACAGAGGGAGTCAGCTCCACTTCCTCTCATTTTAACTCTTATATTTCTAACTTTCTTCACAAACTGCAACTTCACAGAAGTGAATCTGTGATGCACATTTACCACAGATGCCCTCCCGTCAAACGCAGTCAAAGTGATCAAAACGGGACCCTCAGGGACCCTCAGGGGGATGTTAACTCTTATTGTTTTTTAACCTTAATCTGGTTTAAAAACGGGAACAATCCTCGTTAGTCTCAGATTTACACCTTTGATTTGTTTAAAAAGTCTCATGTTCAGTCGAAAGTGTTTACTCATAATCGATGAGCTCAGCCGATATTCTGCCGATTAATCGCTCAGAACGCAAACGCTTTGGACTAAATGTGATTGGTTTGAATGCACTCGGTTTCCACGGTTTCACCCTCACGTTCCCGGCGTTGGGCTCAGTCTGAGTCCAAACCCGTCTGTCCTGCTCCAGGACTTGATGAGCAGGTCCACGGGACATGTTGGGTTTGTTCTGGTGCTGGTTCCTCTCACGCACACGTCTACCTCAGGAACACGGCTTTTCACATCTTTGTGTTTGTTGTCATGTTCATCTTTTGTAATAAACGCCGAAGTGTCGTTTCTGCCTCTTCTTCAGGTCCAAAGACTTAAAAGAAAACGGGAAATATATCTGCAAATATATATATGTGGATGAAAGTAAAACTACTGAGTATTTGTGCAGTAAAAGCAAAATAATCAGGATTTTACTTTGATTTAAATGTGTCATAATGTGCAGTAAAACGTGACGTCACATGCGTTTACTGCAGCTCTGACGTCACTCAGTACGGTCTCATAATAAACATGACAGAAGAATCAGACTGAGATGTACGTATAAGATCAGAGTAAATACAGTTCAATGAGTATTCTGAGCACGCAGTTTTGTACTTTCACGAAAACTGCAATTGTGATATTTTGTGACGTTCTGACGTGAAGCCCAGTTTCTACTTCCACTTTCTGGATTTTAGAGTCTATTTTAGTTTAATCCGCGGTTAAACTGCTCAAACTCAAGTTTCCCGTAAAAGTGTTTTCATTTCGGCAGCAGATTTCACGTGCGCCGCGCGGTTGTGTTGTGTTAGCATTATTACCGTAAATCCGCGAACACTCGGGAACTTTACGGTAAAACCCGCACGAACCCGGAAGTGGCGCCACGCACGAGGCGGGTTTGTTTTGAAAAACGAGAGAAGGAACATGACCGAGACCGGAGCTCAGGTCAGAACCGGGGGTCTGGACCGGGGTCGGAGCTCAGGTCAGAACCGGGGGTCGGGACCGGGGTCGGAGCTCAGGTCAGAACCGGGGGTCGGGACCGGGGTCGGGACCGGGGTCGGGACCGGGGTCGGAACCGGGGTCGGAGCTCAGGTCAGAACCGGGGATCGTGGACCGGGGGTCAGCGCTCAGATCTGAAAACAATAAAACGTGGTTCACTTTTAGGCCGTTTCCAAGGTTACGGAAACACAACTGCTCCGAGACGCACGAGCTTCAGAGACGTTCACGTTCAAAGACAAAACACCAGATGAAAGTGTCAATCTGAACCACAGCTATGTTTGACCTCTGACCTCTGACCTCACACATACGCACTTAAACTCAGTGTTTTATATTTACCCAAACAGGAAGAGATGACGTCACTTTTCACGTCAATTTATTTTTCAGAAAAAGAATCAGAAACAGGAACTGGTCTCAGTGTTCTTCTTCTGCTCCTCTCGTGTTCCCTGTTCTTCTTCTGCTCCTCTCTTGTTCCCTGTTCTTCTTCTGCTCCTCTCGTGTTCCCTGTTCTTCTTCTGCTCCTCTCGTGTTCCCTGTTCTTCTTCTGCTCCTCTCGTGTTCCCTGTTCTTCTTCTGCTCCTCTCGTGTTTATGTTCCTGTTTCTTCTTCTTGCTCCTTCGTGTTCTGTTACTTCTTCTGTCCGTCTTCGTGTTCCTGTTCTCTTTCTGACTCCTCTCGTGTTCACTGTTCTTCTTCCTGCTTCTCGTGTTCTTGTCCTTTCTCTGCTCCCCGTGTTCTTGATGTTCTCTGTCTTTCTTTGGGTCCTCTCGTGTGTCATTCTTCTTCTGTTCTTCGTGGTTCCTGTTTTTCTTCTGGCTCCTCTGGTTCATTTGGTTAATTCTCTCTCCTTCTGGTGTCTGTGGTCTTCTTTCGCTCCTTCTCGTGTTCCTGTTATTCTTCTGCTGCTTCGTGCTTCAATTGGTCTTTTGCTTCTCTTGTGCCTCTGTGTTTCTTGTTCCTCTCGTGTTATGTCTTCCTTTCTGCTGTCTCTGTTATTTTCTTCTGCTCTCCTAGTGTTCGTTTCTTTTTGCTCCTTCCTGGTTCCTTGTTCTTCTTCTGTCCTTCGTGTTTATTGTTCTTCTTCTTGTCTTTCGTTGTTCTGTTCTTCTTCTGTCCTTCGTGTTTTGTTTCTTTCTTCTCGTTTTGTTTCTTTCCCTCTCGTGTTCATTGTTTTTCTGCTGCTTGAGTCGCTTCTCGCTCTGTTCATTGTTCTTCCTTCTGCTCTCTCTGTGTTCATTTCGGTCTTCGTGTTCATTGTCTTTCTTCTGTCTTCCTGTTCTTCTTCTGCTCCTCTCGTGTTCCTGTTCTTCTCTCTCGCTCTCTGTGTTCCCTGTTCTTCTTCTGCTCCTCTCGTGTTCATTGTCTTCGTTCTTCTCTGCTCCTCTCGTGTTCTCATTGTTCTTCTTCTGCTCCTTCGTGCTTCATTGTTTTCTGCTCTCTTCGTGTTCATTGTTCTTCTTCTGCTCCTCGTGTTCATTGTTATTCTTCTGTCTCTCGTGTTTCAATGTTCTTCTTCTTGCTCTCTCGTGTTTCATTGTTCTTCTTCTGCTCCTCTCGTGTTCCATTGTTCTTCTTCTGCTTCGTGTCCTCTCGTGTTCATTGTTTTCTTCTTCTGCTCCTTCGTGTTCCCTTGTTCTTCTTCTGCTCTCTCGTGTTCCATTGTTCTTCTTCTGCTCTCTCTGTTCCTGTTCTTCTTTGCTTCTCTCGTGTTTCCTTTCTCTTACTGCTCCTCTCGTGTTCATTGTTCTTCTTCTGCTCCTCTCGTGTTCTGTGTTCTTCTTCTGCTCCTCTGTGTTACTTGTTTCTTCTTCTGCTCCTCTCGTGTTCCCTGTTCTTCTTCTGCTCCTCTCGTGTTCATTGTTCTTCGCTTCTCTGCCTCTTCTCGTGTTTCCCTGGTTCCTTTTCTGCTCCTCTCGTGTTCATTGTTCTTCTTCTGCTCCTCTCGTGTTCATGTGTTCTTTCTTCTGCTCCTCTCAGTGTTTTCCCTGTCTTTCTTCTTGCTCCTCTTCGTGTTCCTGTTCTCTTTCTGCTCCTCTCGTGTTCATTGGTTTCTTTCTTCTGCTCCTCTCGTGTTCATTGTTTCTTCTTCCTGGCTCCTCTCGTGTTCATTGTTCTTACTTCTGCTCTCTGCGTGTTTCCTGTTCGCTTCTTTCTGCTCTCTCGGTTTTCCCTGTTCTTTTCTGCTCCTCCTCGTGTTCAGTTTGTCCTTCTTCTGCTCCTCTTGTGTTCATTGTTCTTTTCTTGCTCCTGCTCGTGCTCATTGTTCTTCTGCTCTCTCGTGTTTATTTGTTTTCTTCTGCTCCTCTCGTGTTCATTGTTATTCTTCTTGCTCCTCTCCTGTTCATTGTCCTTCTTCTGCTCTCTCGGTGTTCTTGTTCTTCTTCTGCTCTCTCGTGTTCATTGGTTCTTCTGTCTGCTCCTCTCGTGTCATTGTTCTTCCTTTGCTCCTCTCGTTTCCCTGGTTCCTTCTTCTGCTACCGTCTCGTGTTTCCATTGTTCTTCTTCTGCTGCCTCTCGTGGTTCATTGTTCTTCTTCTGGTCCCTCTCGTGTTCATTGTTCTTGCTTCTGTTCCTCTCGTGTTCCTGTTCTTCTTCTGCTCGCTCCTCGTGTTCATTGTTTCTTCCTTCTGCTGCGCATTCGTGTTTTCATTGTTCTTGCTTCTGCGGTTCTTTCGTGTGTCGCTGTTCTTCTGTCTGCTCTCTTGTGTTCATTGTTTTCTTCTTCTGCTCTCTCGTGTTCATTGTTCTTTCTTCTGCTCCTCTCGTGTTCTTGTTCCTCTTCTGGCTCCTCTCGTGGTTCATTGGTTCTCCTCTGCTCCTCCTTTCCCTTGTTTCTCTTCTGCTCCTCTGGTGTTCCCTGTTCTTCTTCTGCTCCTGCTGTTTCATGTGTCCTTTCTGCTCTCTCGTGTTCATTGTTTCTTCTCTGCTCCTCTCGTGCCATTGTCTTCTGCTCCTTCCGTGTTCATGTTCTTCTCTGCCTCTCTCTCGTGTTCATTGTCCTCTTCTGTTCCTCTTCGTGTTCATTGTTCTTCTTCTGCTCCTTCTCAGTGGTTCATTGTCTTCTTCTGCTCCTCTTCGTGTCAATTGTTCTTCTTCTGCTCCTTCTCGTGTTCCCTGTTCTCTTCTGCTCCTCTCTCGGTTTCCATTGTTCTTTCTTTGCTTCCTTCGTGTTTCATTGTTCTTCTCTGCTCACTCTCGTGTTCATTGTGTTCTGGTCTTCTGTCCTCTCGTGTTCCCTGTTTTCTTTGCTCCTCTCGTGTTTCATTTTTCTTCCTTCTGCTCTCTCGTGTTCATGTGCTTCTTTCGTCCTTCGTGTTCCCTGTTCTTCTTCTGCTCCTCTGTGTTCATTTGTCTTTTCTTGTCTCTCGTGTTCATTGTTTTCTTCTTGCTCCTTCGTGTTCATTGTTCTTCTTCTGCTCACTCTCGTGTTCAATTGTTCTTCTTCTGCTTCCTCTGTGTTCCCTGTTCTTCTTCTTGCTCCTCTCGTGTTCCTGTTCTTCTTCTGCTCCTCTCGTGTTCAGTTTCTTCCCCTGTATGTTCAATTTTCTGCTTTCTTCGTTCTGTTCTTTTCGTCCTCTCGTGTTCCTGTTCATCTTCTGCTCCTCCGTGTTCATTGTTCTTCTCTGCTCCTCTCGTGTTCATTGTCTCTGTCTTCTGCTCCCTCTCGTGTATCCTGTACTTCTTCTGCCCTCTGTGTTCCCTGTCTTCTTCTGCTCCTGCTCGTGTTCATTGTTTCTTCTTCTGCCTCCTCCGTGTTCATTTGTTCTCTTTCTGTCTCCAGTTCTGCTCTCATTCTCCCTTCTCTGTCTGCCCTCTCGTTCCTGTTTCTGCTCCTCTTCGTGTTTCATTGTTCTTCTTCTGTCCCTCTCGTGTTCATTGGTTCTTCTTCTGCTCCTCTCGTGTTCATTGTTCTTCTTTCTGCTCCTTTCTCGTGTTTCGATTGTTCTTCTTCTGCTTTCTCTTCGTGTTCCCTTGTTCTTCTTCTGCTTCCTCTCGTGTTTCGCCTGTTCTTTTCTTCTGCTTCTCTCGTGTTCCGTGTCCTTCTTCTGTCCTCTCGGTGTTCCATGTTCTTCTTCTGCTCCTCTCGTGTTCATTGCGCGTCTCTCGTTCCTGTCTTCTTCTGCTCGTGCCTTCTCTGTCTCGTGTTCCGTCTTCTTTGCTTTCTTGTTCATTCTGCTCCTCTCGTGTTCTGGTTCTTCTTCTGCTCTCTCTCGTTGTTCCTGGTTCTTCTTGCTGCTCTCTTCGTGTTCTGTCTTCCTGGCCTTCTGTTCCCTTTCTTCTCTGCTTCCTTCTCTGTCTCTTTCTGCTCCGGGTGTCCCTGTTCTTCTTGCTCTCCTCTCGTGTTCCCTGTTCTTCTTCTGCTCCTCTCGTGTTTCATTGTTCTTCTTCTGCTCCTCTGTGGTTCCCTGGTTCTTCTCTGCCCTCTCGTGTTCCCTGTTCCTTCTTCTTGCTCCTCTCGTGTTTCCTGTTCTTCTTCTGTCCTCTCGTGTTCCCTGTTTTCTCTGCTCTGGTCCTTCCTCTGTCTTGTGATTCATTGTTCTTTTCTGCTGCCTCCGTGTTCCTTTCCTTCTTCTGTTTCTGCTCCTCTCGTGTTCCCTGTTCTTCTTCTGCTCCTCTCGTGTTCCCTGTTCTTCTTCTGCTCCTCTCGTGTTCATTGTTCTTCTTCTGCTCCTCGTGTTTGCATTTGCAGCTTTTCGCTCGTCTTGAAGCTCGCCGATGTCTGAAGGACGTTGAACCTCGTCTGTTTCCAGAAGATGGCGGCCCTGAAAAAGGTCTGACCAAAGGTTTCACTCAGAACTGTAAACGATACGTGACGATGAAGACGATGAAGGTCATGCTCATGTTTGACAGGTGAAGTGGTGGAGATCTTTGGAGCTGAAGGGACCGGTGAGATGTTCTGAAGTCTCCTCAGTGTTCTCGTTTCTCGTGACGTTTCTGTCGCAGCATCATGTCTGTGGGACCTGAGAGCGCTGTGATGAAGACCACTCTGTGTCTCCAGGTAAGACGGAGCTCCTGTACCACCTGCTGAGCCGCTGCCTCCTGCCGCGCTCGGCCGGAGGTCTGGAGGTCAGCGTGGTCTTTGTGGACACGGACTACAGCCTGGACATGCTGCGGCTGGTCAGCATCCTGGACAACCGGCTCCACGCCGCCACGGACGAGAGAGGGTCCCACCAAACGACAAAGACCACAGCAACAGGTGAGAAACAGGCCTGGTTTAGTCCTGGTTTAGACCTGGTTTAGACCTGGTTTAGACCTGTTTTAGTCCTGTTTTAGACCTGGTTTAGACCTGGTTTAGTCCTGTTTTAGTCCTGGTTTAGTCCTGTTTTAGACCTGGTTTAGTCCTGGTTTAGACCTGGTTTAGACCTGGTTTAGACCTGGTTTAGACCTGGTTTAGACCTGGTTTAGTCCTGTTTTAGTCCTGGTTTAGTCCTGTTTTAGACCTGGTTTAGTCCTGGTTTAGACCTGGTTTAGACCTGTTTTAGTCCTGGTTTAGTCCTGTTTTAGACCTGGTTTAGTCCTGGTTTAGTCCTGTTTTAGACCTGTTTTAGACCTGTTTTAGACCTGTTTTAGTCCTGGTTTAGACCTGTTTTAGACCTGGTTTAGACCTGGATTAGACCTGTTTTAGTCCTGGTTTAGTCCTGGTTTGGACCTGTTTTAGACCTGGTTTAGGTCTGGTTTAGACCTGGTTTAGACCTCGTTTAGACCTGGTTCGGTCCTAGTTTAGTCCTTTTTTAGTCCTGGTTTACACCCGGTTTAAGCCTGGTTTAGACCTGATTAAGACCTGGTTTGGACCTGTTTTAGACCATGTTTAGTCCTGGTTTAGACCTGTTTTAGACCTGGTTTAGACCTGGTTTAGTCCTGGTTTAGACCTGGTTCAGTCCTAGTTTAGTCCTGGTTTAGAACTGGTTTAGTCCTGGTTTAGAACTGGTTTAGTCCTGGTTTAGTCCTGGTTTAGACCAGTTTTAGACCAGGTTTAGACCAGGTTTAGACCTGGTTTAGACCTGGTTTAGACCCGGTTTAAGCCTGGTTTAGACCCGGTTTAAGCCTGGTTTAGACCTGTTTTAGTCCTGGTTTAGAACCGTTTTAGTCCTGGTTTAGACCCGGTTTAGACCCGGTTTAAGCCCAGTTTAGACCCGGTTTAGACCCGGTTTAGACCCGGTTTAAGCCTGGTTTAGACCAGTTTTAGGCCTGGTTTAGTCCTGGTTTAGACCTGTTTTAGACCTGGTTTAGTCCTGGTTTAGAGCTGGTTCAGTCCTAGTCGGTTTAAACCTGGTTTAGACCCGGTTTAAGCCTGGTTTAGACCCAGTTTAGTCCCATTTTAGACCTGGTTTAGACCCGCTTTAGACCTGGTTTAGACCCGGTTTAGACCCGGTTTAGACCTGTTTTAGTTCTGGTTTAGACCTGGTTTATTCCTGTTTTAATCCTGGTTTAGACCCAGTTTAGACCTGGTTTAGACCCGGTTTAAGCCTGGTTTAGACCCGGTTAAGTCCTGTTTTAGACCTGGTTTAGACCCGCTTTAGACCCGGTTTAGACCTGGTTTAGACCTGGTTTAGACCCGGTTTAGACCTGGTTTATTCCTGTTTTAGTCCTGGTTTAGACCCGTTTTAGTCCTGGTTTAGACCCGGTTTAGACCCGGTTTAGACCCGGTTTAAGCTGGTGTAGACACGGTTTAGACCCGGACTTTAAGCCTGGTTTAGACTGGTTTTTAGATCTGGTTTAGAAAACCGTTTAAGTCCTCGGTTTAGACCGGTTTAGCCCGGTTTAGCCAGTTTAGACCCCGGTTTAGACCCCGGTTTTAAGCGGTTTAACCTGGTTTAGACCGGTTTTAGGTCCTGGCTTTTCCTGGTTTAGTACCTGTTCTTAGGACCTGGTTTGTCTGGTTTTAGAAAGTGGTTAGTCCTAGTCGGTTTAAACCCTGTTTTCAGACCCGTTCGGTTTAGTCTGGTTTAGACCGTTGTAGAACTGGTTTAGACCCGCTTTAGACCTGGTTTAGACCCGGTTTAAGCCTGGTTTAGACCCGGTTTAGTCCTGTTTTAGACCTGGTTTAGACCCGCTTTAGACCTGGTTTAGACCCGGTTTAGACCTGTTTTAGTCCTGGTTTAGACCCGTTTTAGTCCTGGTTTAGACCCGGTTTAAACCTGGTTCAGACCTGGTTTAGACCCGGTTTAAGCCCAGTTTAGACCCGGTTTAGTCCAGACACAGCAGGATGTGACCTGACCTCCCTCCTCTCCGCCACAGCGCCCCCTGGTGGCCTGGACGAGGCGCTGCTCCGCTCATGTCTCGCCCGGCTCCTCGTCCTTCACTGCTGCGACTCGTCTCAGCTGCTCTTGACACTTCACTTCCTGGAGACGTCCTTCGCTGCTCGCCCCGCCCTCTCGCTGCTGCTCGTCGACAGCATCTCCGCCTTCTATTGGCTGGACCGGGCGGAGGGCGGGGCCAGCTACGCCAAGCAGGAAGAGAAGCTGAACAAGTGCTCGGAGCTGCTCGGGCGACTGCTCAGGTTTGTGAGCGATGGAGTCCATCACGTTGTTTTGTTTCAATAGTACAATATTAGAACAATCTGACTAGTCGAATCATAAAGAAACCTGCTCATGAAGGCCACAGGAGGGCGCTGTGTTCACTGGAGTCACTGCAGCGCAGAGGAAGAAGGAAAAGGTTTGTGTCATTTCACTGTCGGCTCCTCTGATTGGTTGTGTTAAAGTTGAGGTTTGAGGTTTGCAGCTGCGACTCGACGAATGGAGAGACTCACTGCTCGGGTCACGCCTTCTGCTCGGGCCACGCCTTCTGCTCAGGCCACACCCTCGGCTCAGGCCACGCCTTCTGTTCAGGGCACAAATGTCTGACGTTCTGTGTTTTTTCTTTTTTTTCAGGGATTACAAGATCACTGTATTTGCCACCTGCCACGCCATTCGTCACAACAGCGGCTCTGCATCTTCTTCCTCTACATCCTCTTCCTTTGCATCCTCTGCATCATCTTCCTCTGTATCCTCTTCCTCTGCATCCTCTGCTTCCACTTCCTTTGCTTTATCTGCATCCTCTTCCTCTTCACCCCCTTCCTCTGCATCCTCAACTTCTGCATCCTCTTCATCCCTGGACCAGGGCAAACCGTACCTGTGTCGGGCGTGGCAGAGGCTTGTGTCACATCGTTTGACCTGCTCCAAAAGTGAGGCGGCCCCGCCCGCTGCGGCTCCGCCCGCTGCGGCTCCTCCCTCGACGACGGGAGAGCGACTGGCGCGAGGGAGAACCACGCTGTTCACAGTCCACTGCTCCTCCAGGAACAGGGGGTCCAGAACCAGCCACTTCACCGTGACCGACCGAGGAGTGGAGTTCATCACGGGACAGAACACGGTCTAGGACCGGGACTGGCCCAGGATGGAACCGGATCTGAACCGGGACTAGGCCGGGTCTGTTGTTGTTATTGTTTTTGTTGACCTTTGTTCTAATGGAAATCGAATATTGTAACTGTAAATAGTATTTGATTAAAAGGTTCTGTTAAAGGTGTATGTGGTGCTTTGGCGACCTCTGGTGGTGTAAGTGCCTTCTGTTTACAACAGTCTCTCAAACCTGGACCAAATGAGGAATGAAACCAGTCAAACGCTAATCAGGTACTTTAGAAAGACCCAGAACAAGGTGAACAAGGCGAACAGGGCAAACAGGTGAACAAGGCGAACAAGGTGAACAGACAAACAAGGTGAACAAGGCAAACAGGTGAACAAGGCGAACAAGGTGAATAGACGAACAAGGTGAACAAGGCAAACAGGTGAACAAGGCGAACAAGGTGAACAGACGAACAAGGTGAACAGACGAACAAGGTGAACAAGGCAAACAGGTGAACAAGGCGAACAAGGTGAACAAGGCGAACAAGGTGAACAGACGAACAAGGTGAACAAGGCAAACGACGAACAAGTGAACAGGTGAACAGGGAAAGAACAGAACGAGACAGGCGACAAGGCGAACAGACGGAACAAGCGTGAACAAGGTGAACAGTGCAAAAAGACGAATCAGTTACAAGTGTGACAGACGAACAAGGCAACAGTGAAACGACTGAACAAGCCAAACAGGTCAAGTGAACGCAAGACAAACAAGTGAAACAAAGGCAAACAGGCGAACAAGGCAAAAACCAAGAGCGAAAGGCATAAACCAAGTGAAGCAGGCAACCAGGCGAACAAGGCAAACGGGCGAACAAGGCAAACAGGTGAACAAGGCGAACAAGGCAAACAGGTGAACAAGGAAAAACAGGCGAACAAGGCAAACGGGGCAAACAGGCGAACAAGGCAAACAGGCGAACAAGGCAAACAGGTGAACAAGGCGAACAGGTGAACAAGGCAAACAGGTGAACAAGGCGAACACAGGTTGAGCAGTTTCATGTTTTAACTCCTCCCTTTAGGGCGGGGCTTGTTGAGGTAAGGGCAGGGTAGATTCTAGACCTTTAGAAGGAAAATGACTTCTGGATGGGAGTGAAAAAGTTTCATGTTCAGATGAAACCTATCAAGGATCCCCTCCTGGATGAATGAGGAATTACACCATCTTGTTATTACTAGCATTGATTGGCCAAAAAACAGATCTTTCATCCTCAAGTTACTGTTGTTACTTCTGTTATTATACTGCAACAAGTACTTTCTGCCCCTGCTGTAACCACGCACAGAAGTAAAAGTACTGTATTTAAACTACTACAGCAAGAACTACTACTACTACCTACTATCTACTACTATTACAACAACAACAATTAATACTATTATCTACTACTACTACACTACTACTACAATTACAACAACCACTACTACAACAACTACAATCACAACAACTACTACTACTTACTACCACTACTCTACTACAATTACTACTACTACTACAACAACTACTACTTACTACCATTACTCTACTACAATTACTACAACAACTACTACTTACTACCACTACTCTACTAGTACTACCACTACTCTACTACAATTACTACTACAACAACAACAACAACAACAACTACTACTACTTACTACCACTACTCTACTACAATTACTACTACTACTTACTACCACTGCTCTACTACAATTACTACTACAACAACTACTACTTACTACCACTACTCTACTACAATTACTACTACTACAACAACTACTACTACTTACTACCACTACTCTACTACTACTACCACTACTCTACTACAATTACTACTACAACAACAACTACTACTACTTACTACCACTACTCTACTACAATTACTACTACTACTACTACTACTACTTACTACCACTGCTCTACTACAATTACTACTACTACAACTACTACTTACTACCACTGCTCTACTACAATTACTACTACAACAACTACTACTACTACTACTTACTA
>BJKM01001006.1:15000-131929 GCA_015082035.1 Chaenogobius annularis | reverse complement strand
CCAAACGCTGCACTTCTACATTACATACTCATGAGGGCGGGTCGTACACATACAGGGGCACAATAGATAGATCTTACCTTAGTCATAAACACACTCTCACATTTAGGGGGCCCCGTTGGGGACAGGCCTCTGGTGCGAAGCACTTACCTCAGCAAGGAGGGCTTATGATTCAAGAACTAGACTCAGAGGGGGGTGGCATGGTCCGTTTTGCCCTTTTGGGGCAGGTTGGTCAGAAAACTTTAGCCCAGAAAGTAGTGTTTTGAGTTCAGGCTACACGCTGGAGCGATTTCCCCTTATCCTTTTGGGACTTTTGGGGCCTGGCTGGTGTAAAAACTTAGCCCCGGAAAGGAGGGTTTTTATGGATATTCAAGTTCCAGCATTTTTGGTAAAAAGTGAGCAAAAAGAATGAATAAAAAACAGGTCACAGCGCTACTGGATATCGACACGCGGTGTTATTCTCGTCCTTTTGTCCTTTTTGGGACCCCAAGTGCCTGTGTAATGGTCCTGTTGTTGAACACAGATTTTTTTCTATGCAACAGCTTAACACCCAAAAAAAGGCTGGAGTAATTATTGATCCAAATTATCTATACTAGCTTTCATATCTCTACTCGGTAGGAACTCTGGCTTTGTATCCGTGGTTGTCCAGTTGAAGTGCTTAGACACCGGTTGTTCTGTAGGAGTTGTTATCATCGGTTATCTGTGGTTGCGTATTTCAAAGACTTGGCCAGGAAAGGAAAGGTTGTAGGATATTTATCCGAAAGTAACAGTCTTGACCCTCTCTCGGAATGAGAAGGCGCTTAATTTGGGGGCTGGTCCATAGAAGATTTCACAGAGCAGCAGACGCCACAAACTTATATTTGTAAATGAAACTGGGTCAGTGGGTGTGACAAATACTAACTGAAACAGATTAAACACCACCTAGTGGTGCCCCATTTAACATAGAGTTCCAGATGTAGTTCACCTTCTCAGTGTTGGCTGGTGTATTGAATACAGGTGCTATTTAATGTTCGTCAGATTTCAAATAATATAGAGTCTTCCTGCATTGGAATATACAATTTCATCACGAACGCTCTCGCTGAGAGGTCATCTGCTGTGGGGTACAACCTCATGAAGAGTGGCAGATTACAGGAAAAAAAGATAAGGTACTGCTTTCAGAACAGAGAGAGTCAACAGCGTCCGCAATTGTGAAGATGGTAACAGTGTATGGTTTACTCAAGAGATAGGTGCATGCTCGACAGAAGTGGTGGAACAAATCAGATGTAGTTGCTTGAACGTCGCTGTCATAGCCCACGCTGTTTCGCAACTTAAAAGAGGCACATTTTATTCAGCCTTACATAAAAAAATTGTGTATTTGTGTTGGTTTCAACTCAAACTAAAAGTGAAGTGGCTATGTTGTCGTATAGACAATGAATAATGCATAGAAGCAGATTTTCTGATGGTTTGTCTGTGTGACCCACTTTTAAAGATGGAGCCCACCGGAACTAGCGCTGGTAGTTTTAGGCCACTCTGGTCAGGACAATCCGTGGACAACATGACCGCGACGACTGGTGCAAGAGATGTAAGGAGCCAGACTTCCTGGCTACAAGCTCTTATCGGAGAACTCATGATTGAGATCTCCACACGCACTCAGGGGATCTCGATAACGTGACTGAATAACCTCTATGTGCAAAGAGCACAGGTCATATTTGAAATTCAAATGAAAAATGTATTTTCAATTGAATATTACTGTAATTATTACAAAGACAGATTTGTGAGTTTTCTTTGTTACACAACCTAATTATTATAACCTAAGTTAATGAATAAATACCCTAATATTTCCAAAAGCTTTGGGGATATTTTATTTGTAAAAATAGAAATTTCTGATCAGAAATTCATACTAATTAATTGATGGTAAAGAACTGTGATGAACTGGAGAGAAGACGTTTTTATTTAAATCCTGTTCTGTATACATAAGTGTTGCTTTTGTTTCAGTGTCGACTTTGGGTAACATATTTCTTGTCTGCTCGAGACTGTTCGAGTAAACCATTAGGAACAAAATAGCATGGACAAAAAGGTTACATTGGATTCAGAGACAAGCTCCAAGACGCGTTTAAGTTCTCATTTTGGTCAGATGTTATCCATCATCATGTTTCTTTGATAATTTAATAGAAGGCGCGCCTTGACATGATGAGTGGCGATACTACTTTAAATACACGCGACAGTCTATCCCCAAATTGACATTATTTATTCTCTTCAACTGGTTGCCAATCATATACCTAATCCAGGACAAAAAGGACTAAACTGGAAATTACCCATACTCGAACATAGAGCCAACCAGGACACAAAACTTAAGGGCCAAACACGCGCAGTGCGTAGCATCCAGAACAACGGCATGAGGATAACCACAATTTAAGATAACAAATTAGGTTGCTAAAAACAGACACTATAGAACCTTCACTCAAACTTGACATCCTATGGTAAATATTTGAAAAGAAAGACGCAACAAGCGGTCTCATACAAACAACAAAAGACTTGACTATTTACAGTTTTAAAGAAATTAAGACATTGTGTGTTGATATAATTAAAATACACATAGGTTTTGAAATTTCATTAAAGTTTTTATTAAGATTGGAACTGCTCAGAAAAAATCTATGAAGACAAGTAATTTTTTTCCGGTTATGTCTATGTACACAGATTACCCGCAAACGGTTGATTTGTTTGTAGACTAGAATCTTGAGGTTTTTTGCCTGGTCCTTTGGACATATTTGGGGCCAAGTTGATCGTATTGCATGACCACTTTAGAGGCCTTTCTGGTGTGCGAATCGCAAAATCAGTATGCCATTTTGATATCAAGCTGGACCTCTGGGGTTTACTGGCCTGGTCCTTTGGCCTTTGTGTGGCCAGGTTGGTGCCAAGACTCTACCCCCAGAAAGGAGGGCTTTTGGTCAGACTAGACTACTAGTGCTTCTCTGGGCCAGACATTTTTGCCCATTTGGGGCCAGGGTTTGAGCCAGTCTTTTCCCAGAAAAGAGGGCTTTGATTCAGCGCTAGTTTTCTGGAGCTTATTTCCCTTTTGATTTCTTTTTGGAGTTTTGGGCTGGTGGTGCAAAGACTTTGCCAGAATAGGGACTGCTTTAGATTCAGCTATACCTATGGGTTTTTTTTTTCTGTTACTTTTTGGATTACTTTTTTGACAAGGCATTGCCGTAAATGTCTTCAGCCAGAAAGGACCAAACTTTGATACAGGGAAAGTAATTCTTATTTCCAGGCGAAGGTTCTGTGCAGAGTCCGTTTTGGCTCTTTAGGGCCAGGTAAAGTGAAAAGACTGTTTGAAGGAGGGTTTTTGGATTCAGGGTTAGAACTCTGGGGGAACTTTGGGCCTCGTCTTTTGGACTCCTATTGAGGGGCCCCAGTGTTGTCACCAATTAATTCAATAGTAAAGGAGAAATTTGATTCTGGCTAGACTCATGGGGCATCTGGGCTGGTTTTATTTTTAACCCTCTGGTGCAAAGGGACTTTCCCCAAGGAAGGAGGGCTTTTATTTTTTAGTTAAAGACACTGGGAGCCATTTCCTTGGTCCTTTTTTTGGCCCCTTTTTTGGGTCCAGGCTGGGTTCTACAAACCTTAATGCAAAAAGGAAGGCCTTTAAAATCTGGTTCCGCTCAGGGGGCTTTTTCTTCTTTGGTCGCTTTTGGCCCTTTTGGGTTTGGGTTTGGTGACTTACCCCAGGAAGGATGGATTTTTATTCAGGCAAGATTCTGGGGACTTTTGGTGACAACTGTTGAAAGACTTATGCCAAAAAACAGGTTTTTGATTCGGTACTAGACTCTTGGCGGTCTGGCCTGGTCTGTTTTGCCTTTTTCGGGCCCAGTTGGTTCAAAGACTTAGCCAGGAAAGGAGGGTTTGAATTCAGGGTAGACTCTGTGGGCAATTTTGGCTTGGTCCTTTTTTGCCCTTTTGGGTTTAAGGTGGTGCTAAGACTTTACCGCTAGGATGGAGGGCTTCTATTCAGAAACGAGGTTTTTGATTCGGACTAGACCTGGGCGCTCTGGCCTGGTCTGTTTGGCCTTTTTCGGGCCAGGTTTTCGGTTAAAGACGTAGCCAGGAAGGAGGTTTTGATTCAGGTAGACTCTTGGGGGATCTTTGGCCTTGTCCTTTTGGCCTTGTTTGGGGCCAGGTTAGTGTGCTATGACTTACCCTGAGGAAGGAAGAGCTTTTATTGTCAGGCTAGATTCTGGGGATCTGGACTGGTCTGTTTGGCCCTTTTGGGCCAGGTTAAAAATTTAGCAAGGAAGGAGGGCTTTTTTAATAAAGGCCAGTCTTCTTGGAGCAAATTTCGATGGTCCTTGTTGGTCTTTTTTTGGACCTGCTGCTGCCAAGACTTTATCCCAGAATGCAGTGCTTTGTTTCAAGCTTGGACTTCTGGGGCTGTTTTTTTTTGGTGCCTTTTGGCCCTTTTAGGGCTGCACGTTAGTGGCAAAGACTTAGCCAAGAAAGGAAAGGTTTTTGATTCAAGTACACTCCTGGGGGCTTTGCCTCGGTCCTTTTGGGCCCTTTTGGGGCCATGTTGTCACAATCTTATTCAAGTAAAAGGAGAAATTGTTATTCAGGGCTAGAACTCCAGCTTCTCTGGGGCTGGTTATTTATTTACCTATTCTTTTGTGGGGCAAAGTTATTGGCAAGGGAGCTGGTTCCGCCAGGAGAGGGGGGCCTTTGGGTTTGGGTTCAGGCTAGACACTGGAGCTCGATGTCCTGGTCGTTTTGCCTTTAACTTAATCCAAAAGGAAGGGCTGTTAAATTCTGGTTACACCTCAGAGAGGGCTTTTCTAGGGTGTATTATTTGTTTTCTTGGTCTTTTGGCCATTTTGGGTTTGGGTTGGTGCTAGAGACTTTACCCCAGGAAGGAGGAATTATATCAGGCAAGAGAGTTTTGGTGACAGGCTGGTGAAAAGACTTATGCCAAAACAAGGTTTTTTGATTCGGACTAGACTCTGGGCGCTCTGGCCTGGTCCTGTTTGGTGTGTTTGAGACCCTTTTTTCAGGGCAGTTGGGTTTCAGGCACATGTAGGGAGACTTTGCCATGTGAGAAAGCCAGCGGCTTTGGGGAAAGGAATTCTGAGCCCGTGAGATTACGTTTGAATCGGGGTACATTCGCGGCTGCAGATTCTCAGCAATACCCCGATTGAGTGTGTTAATTTTATTGGTCTGCGACAGGTACAATCTGACGTCGTAAACGGCTCGTTTAGTCCTGGGTTACATGTCTAACAGAACCAGAGTCGATAGGAAGGGATGTCCGAGTATGTATGAAACGTCTTACTATTCTTAGCATAGCGCCAGTTTTGTTTTCACATTGCTACTGACAATTTAGGTACCCCATCCGGTTGTTTGAGTTTGCTCAGCCCAGTTTTCGATTGTCTGCAGCAGGGGGGCATCGGGGCTTGTGGTTTGTGAGAAGCCAGGAGCCCTCCCCAGGAGCGGGGTTGTTTGTCAGAGAACTGCTTGCTTTCAGACGCGTATTGTACTGTAGATCTCGCTCAAGAAACCTCTTTCTAAATCCATACTTTGCATCTTTGTAGCGCCCCTGTCTCCAGACCGCTGTGTCGCATGCCATCTTCACGTTCTGCTGCCTTAACTGCCTCAGTTTTGGAGGTGAACCAAGGGTTTGTCATTGTTGAAAGTGACTTTGGTTTGTGTTGTATGATGCTGTCCTCACAGAATCGAATGTGGTGACGTCACAGTGTCCGTGTCCTCAATCCAACTCTCTGTGGAAGCTCTGAAAACCTCCCAGTCTGTCAAATGTCCTCAAACACGCACGTGAGCTCCTCCACTGCCTCATTGGTCCACAATTCTTGATTTTAGAATTGGCTAGAATGAATGAGGCGAACTCAACGTGAGAGTATGAATGGTTTTGGCAGTTAATGAGAGATATCCAAATCAGGAGAAGCAGGTGTTTAAGAGGGGATCAAGTCACATCTTGAAGACCAGGGCGTTGTTTGATTAAAAACAGACTCCTCCGCCAGCGTGTTTTACCCCCGGAGAGACCTTTATGACGATCCGCAACGAAAGAGGCAAAAAACCCCTCGATCTGCACCGGGGCGCCGTCCGGGATCGCTCGCTGAGCCACGTCTCCGTGAAGCACACAACAGGAAGAATGAAGAAAAGGTCTCTGTTTTGTCTCATCAGCAGCGCGCAGTTGCGTCAATTTTGTTGGAGAGTAGGGCGAACGTGTGGAGAGGAAATGCCAGGTACGGCGTCCGTGGTACCGATGAATCTAGCCGTAACGAGGACCCCGCCCGCACGTTTCCTCAGCCGCGGCGTCTCACTCTTTTAGCCAAAAAGAAGGGCTAAATCAGCAGCAGAAACTAAAAAAAACTGGAACTAAGTCCGTAGGAGTTGTGGTTCGGAAGGACAAGAAGCTCTTCACGGGTGTAGAGAGCACGCACACAATTTACGAACATAAACAGAACAAAACAAAGAAGCACCTAAAGCCAGGGCATCGTCTGGCGCCATCTTCGGAAAAAAAAAAAAAGTTCTGACACTGGGCAACCTGAGGTCCCTCAGAGTTGAAGATGGTTCGCATATGGCACTAACATGTCCGAGATGTACTTTGGTGCTAGGGAACCATGGAGAGAACTTGTATACAAGCAGAGCTGCTTTAAAGTATATTCTCTGAGCCACAAGGGAGCCAGTGCAGAGACCTGACACAGGACTAATGTGATCCAACTTGTCCTGGTTCTAGTCAGGACCCGAGCAGCCAGCGTTCTGGAGTAACTGCAGCTGTTTTACACACTCGTTTGGAGAGGCCAGTGAGCAAGGCGTTACAGTAGTCTAATCTACTAGAAGACAAACGCATGGATAGTCTCTCAGGTCTTGGTTTAGACCACTAATACTTTTGATTTTGCAATGTTTTTTAGATGGTAAAAAGAGCTGCTGATGTTATGATCTGACGTGGGCTGTTAAAGGTTCAAGTCTGAGTCCATTATTACCTCAGCCAGATTTCTAAACTTGATGTGCAGGTTTTAGAGGCCAGACTCTGAGGATGACGTTAACAACTTCCTCTTTGTTTCTGTGGGCCAAAGACGATGATTTCAGTCTTGTCGAGTCAAAGGCTGGAGAAGTGTGTTGTTCAGCCATTCTGTGGGCATCCATCAAACACTGCCTAGTTCCTTTTTCTGGCACCTGTCTATGGGGTTGAGCGAGTATTGGTCTGAACCACAGACTGGTAACAATATCCTCACTACGGAAGGCTAATGGGCCTCGTCAATGTTGCAAGGACATAGATTTGAGTGTCTCTGCATATTGTGATAGGACACATTCTCGCTGCGTCACAACTGACCCTAACGGCAGAACTGGTAGAGGTTTGAACAGAACGAGAGACTTCTCAGGAGTTGGAGCCTCTGCGCTCTTTGTGATCACGCTGCGCCACAGGTCAGCGTGGAGCTATTTGATTGCAAGGAGAACATTACGGCAGTATATGCACAAAAGTGGCGAATTACAAAGGATTCATACTTTGGTTATCCCTTTGTTACCAGATGGGACTTTAACCTCACAGTTTTTTATGGGGCAGTGCCAGTGGATGCCCCCTGGGGAGCCAGTCCCTCTCGTCTCAGTAAGAAGGTCCCATGATCGATCCGATGTCAAAAAGCAGCACTCAGAATCTAACACAGAATTAAAGACTTCGAGACTTTTGCCCGGCGTCAGTGTTCAGGTGGAATGTCAATTGTGTCACCGTTTGACAAGGATGTCTCCGTGCTGTGATGAAGTCTAAACCTGACTGGAACCACATCAAATAGAAGTTGCTTTATTAATGAGGAAATCCAGTGAGTCTGTTGGTAAATCAACCTTTTCAAGGACTTTTGCCCCAAAATGGCAGTATTAAGTAGATGGCCGGTATATGACTCATTGTACCTCTCGTGCGGCAATCAAGACTGCTCGTTTCTTTAGGAGAGGCTTTATGAGAGCAGTTTTGCACAAGACATTGGGAATGTTCCAGATTGAAGCGAACATCTTAACTAATGTGAGTGGAGTGGTGCTAAACAAAGCTGTCAGAGCCACAGGACTTTAGAAATCTGGATGTCACACATGAGGCAGCATGTAGAATGAACTCAGGCTGGTGATGACTCTCTGGACAGTTTGTCAGTTAACAGGTGCCAAAGTGAGTCAGCTCTTAAGTGTGTAGGGTGGTCCTTGTAAGGGATTATTTCGGTGCATCTATGTTAGGAATTTTGATAGCATTGTTAAATGCGCCTCGCACTTAAAGAATTAAAGAATTAAAGAATAATGCAAAGTCATTACAACTTGATGTGGATAATCGAGTTCTAGACGGCAGCTAGAGCTGGAGGGTTTGTTATGCTGTTACTCGTGGTAACAGGAACACCGCGAATTGTTACTACAGCTGTCCAATTATTTCAAGAAACATAATCCCTCCCTAGTTCTACATAAATGAGGTTGTACATGTACAAACTTCTCTCCTTTTGAACCTGGAGCTTCGACTTGCGGGCCATTTTCGTTCGAAGCCGGCGGCACTCCCTTTTCTGTGCCCTGACCGAATCATCATTTCTCATGGCGCCTTCTGCCTTATTTATGTTAACAATTTTAAGCCCCCCCCCCTTCATTAGGGCATTGGTGTCGAGAACATTCAAAACACACTAGATGTAACAGAGTTTAAACAAATCATTTACATTTAGAACATGAAGACATTTTTCAAAGTTAATGCATTATCCATAAAAAAGTTTTCCTGTGGCTGTCAATTTATGGGTCTCCATCCGGACAACTGCAGGTCCAGCCGGTGGTCTGGGAAAACAGACAGGTGGGTGGGGCACTCACCAGTGGTTCGAGTAAGACAGAAACGCTAAAAGAGCTTCATACTGTCCTTGAAACTTATCGGTCACAGACATTATCGCTAGAGTCATTGAAACTAATGAAACGCAACTGTTATTGACCAAAAGCCATCAAAGTCTGTGCAATACGACTGAAAGCAATCTCAGTAAAATCATCAATAAAAACGTTTGCAGTGCTGAGGAGGCTTGTATTATAAACAATGAAGAGAAATGGATGGAAGACTGTTTTAGCTCCATTTAAAATAGGTATATCCACATACTCAAGTAATGTTGAAAAACAACCCACAAAGGACAGGAGCATGTATATAGGGTATACTAATTTCATTCTCTTAACACACACACCTTTCTCCCCCTTTTTTGTTGTTCTCGTTCTGTTCTTCAGTATTCAGCAGCAATAAATCTGGAGTGGGAGCAGACTCTATTAGAACTAAATTTCTGTTTTTGTCAAGGCCATGTTTGTCTAGTATTAAAAACATCAAATACAAGAATTCGTATAAGAAGAAATAAAATTAATTCAAATTAAGAAATGATTTGACTCAAGGGATCTGAACAATTAGCACAGCAAGTTTCTAGACTTAGTTTCATTGAGACATGGGCGATTATCTTGTTACAGGGGATATGAATCTAATAATTTCTCAATGGGCAGTCTGACTCGCATTTTTGTTTCCCATTCTGTGTGATGTTACTTTACAGAAAATATGCACTAGGGGAGGCTGTTTTTACACAGGGCCCCGGGTTGTTTTGATTTTTAATATGACTATAAGTCCCGGCAACGCTGAGACCCAGTGCATCCTAGCTATGGGAGATACCAGGTGAATGGCGAGGGGGGATAGGTGGGGGGACTTTTGTTGGTGTAGCGGGAGCCGGTGAGAGTTTGGGACGAGGTGAAAGGCGGGGGGGTTTAGGTGAGGCGTTTTTTGTCTGTGTAGCAACAGTCAGGGGCCACAAAAATTTGGACTTCTTACCACTGGATGACACTGGAATTGTATCTTGAAGTCCTTTTTCAGATTCCAAAGCAAGTATCCGTGCTTGTAGCTCATGAATTTCTTGTTGATATCATAACAGCGTTCACAAAAGTTTGTTTCCTTTCTCCCGGAGATGTCGCTGGCTCGTCAGATTTGTTGATTGAAACTTTAAAAATGATCTTAAAATCCTTGGTTTACTTAAAAAAAGTCATAATTAACAATGTTTGGAAGACAAAAACTGATTAAAAAGCAAATAAATAAGGAAAGCAGCTTAAGCAAGCAGGAGCAAGCAGGGAAGCGTCTGCACTCTTCAGAAGCAGGAAGTACACACGGCACCGCTTCATTGCGCTTGTTGTCCAGCCCTTTGGTGGCTGCTGTATCTTTTGAAGCTGGGGTCCGAAGCGTCGTAGCCGGCTATGGTGCTGTCAGGCGTCACCTGTCAAGGGCGCGTTCACAAGCCTTTACATGAAGTAGGTTCTGCCACAGTACGGTGCGTAGGAATGACTATTTGTGTTTTGAGCTAATCCAAACTGCTATGCACATGCGTCAGACGAAGTTCATTTTTCATCTTCCCTGAAGCGTATTCTTGTACTTCAACACCCAAGGAAGACAATAAAAGCAAGGCTGTGTGAATTACGAGGGATGTTAACCCAAGTCAACTCTTGTAACACAGTAACGCAGTGGATAGCGTCCTCGCATCACAACAAGAAGGTCCTGGGATCGGCCTTTCTGTGTGGAGTTTGCATGTTCTTCCCGTATCTGTGTAGGTTTCCCCTCCCACTAAAAACCTGTACAAAAGGCTCCTCCCCTCAGTAGGACTTAATAACTATCAGCCTGCCCAGGGACTTCAGGTGGAATTAGTCCCTGGTACAACTTGGTACAATGCATCTCTCCTGATCAGTGTTGGATAGCATTACTTTTAAAAGTAACTTGTTACGTTACCTCGTTACTGCCCTAGAAAACGTACGCGTAAGATTACTGTGCTATACTGTGTATTAATGTCAGCCCTGCCTGACCCCTCTTTCCAGTGTCAGTGGATCTGTCAGATGACCATTGATTTTAATTCTTGATGTTGGACCATCGTAAAGAGCCCCAATAGTTTTTATAATTCGATCGTCGATTTGAAGTGTGTTAGCACTTTGAATAGATATGGCCAGCTAACAGAATCTCAGCGTCCAGACTATTTATTATGATGTTGTTTTGCTAATTTTGAGAGATCGTCTTATGTTATCTTGTGTTAGTTGTTTGGTCATAAATCCTGTCTGATCATTGTGGATTAAGTTTGGGAGCATTTGTTCCATTCTTTTGGATATAATTTAGGTGTAGATACGTATATACGTATATTTGCCATAACAGGCAAATTGAGGGTGTATGAGGGTGTATGTAAATGTGTGTCATCTTCTTCATCGTCTGGAATTTTTGAAAAAAGTTGTATTAAAATAATTTTTGGGCCCGTAGGCTTTATTGGACAGATGACAGAGAAATGGGGGATGAGAACATGAGGACATGCAGTAACCCGTTGGAGTTGAGATTTGAACTTCCGACGCTACAGCCGGCTACACTTGGAGTCTGACATCCTGTGCCATAACCACTTGACCACCGGGCAGCTGAAAAAAAGTTTTTTAGAGAAGGATTTGGTCTCGTTTAGTTAAGATTGCATCACTTTGCCTGTCCTGTATTTTAAAAATTGTTTTTTCTGCCTGTTGTTTTTTAAGTTTCCAAGATAGTAATTTACAACATTAATTTCTCCTCTTATCTTTTTGATTTCATTTTAGGACACCCATTTTTTGGCATGGTTTTCCTCCAAAAAATGTCATTTTTCTTGCAGATCTTTCCGAATGCCTCGGCCGTCTCCAGGGTTTCAGCAAACCATTATAAATTCCGGTTTAAGATTCAACCTTCAGGTTGTTTATGATGGTTTGCTGAAACTCGGATGCTAATAAGAGGTTTTCAGGGAGGAGGGAGTCAAAGTCAGGGAACAATAGGCCCATCCCAGTTGGTTTCGATGGCCCATTATCAGGAGGTCCCGCCCTGTGGGGCTTTCACAGAAGAGGATATACACCTGAGTTCTCAGACTTGTTTCTCTGATTGAGAATGGCTCTTAGATGAGAGTCGAAACGTTTTGTTTTTCTAAAACAGAGTCCAGATGAGACAACTAAATCTTTTTCTACAATTGAACACTCCTGGACGAATGAGGGATTACACCGACACTCCCCTTCTATGTTAGCCCCCGTTGTTCCTAACTTCAGAATGCCAGCCTATGACAGCGTCCTAGTTTCAGAAACATCTGAGGGAAACACTGTTCCTATGCAATCTGCCGTCTTTACATCTGGGGCCACTCAGGGTATCCTCTGAAGAGACTCTGGCGATGGTCCTCTTCTGCCTATGCCCTGTATATTCGTCCCGACCTACCTTCAATCTTGGCAGCTCAACGTTCTCTGTGTGGAGGAGCCTGAAATCTATCTCAGTCCCCCCTGTCCAGACACAGGGGGGATTTACAGTGAGTAAACGATCTAAACTCTCACTTCCTGAGATTTGATCAAATCCCCCGCCCCTCCCCCTGCAAAGCTGCAAGCTCTCACCTCCACCGCTGGACAATGGCCCACACCCGTTCCTCTTCACACCTCTGCTTCGGCCTTTCAGCTCACCACTCCACCTGGACTCACCCATCCCCCCAGCACACAGTCCCCCGGCCAACCCCCACAGCAGCACAGGTGAGGAGAGGGCTGAAGTCTTTTGTTGTCAAGACTTTAAATCTCAAATCTGTGCTGTTTGGGTTATAATCAAAATCTCACACGTATCAGTTTAAGATTTGAACATGTTTGTTTAGTTGTATGTTTTGATCAGCTCCTTCCATGTTGTAAGAACAGATTTTACCCAGGGATTCTCCACCTCCCCCAAACGACTCAACCGCCTATCATCTGCCAGTAGGACCTGTACAGGAACTCGAGGAGCTGGCATTAATCTCAAGATTAATATTTTTCCTTTGAGCTTCATATTCGGGGTCACACCAGCACAGCAACGCTTCTACTTCCCAATTGTGTGCCACTTTGTGTTGCTTTTTCACATACAATGCCAAATGACTTAAGTTTGCAGTTTCTGCTCTGGTGCAAGTGTCAATCTGGTGTGTGAGTGAGTGAATGATTGGTGGTGGTGCTGGGAGGGGACGGGCGTGTAGACTGGTCGCCTCGCTTTTGTCAGTCTGCCCCAAGGCAGCTGAGGCTACAATAGTAGCTCACCACACAAGGTGTGAATGAATAATTGCAATGTATATAAATCAAATGCATCATTACGATTATAAAAAAATCCCAAAAGGCACATTTAGCTAATGCAAGTTTATTTACAAGAGTAAATGAAGTCTCAATATATTATACACGTTTTCCTGTTGTTTCCACACAGACCCAGGTTTCGCCGCTGCAGTTGGACAAGAGGCTTTCTGAGACAAGCTGAGGCTGCCTCATCTCCTCTGGTTCATCCCAGTCATGTTCTTCAACTGTCACATTGAAACAAAAAATACAAAGATTACTCAAGCTGGTATGTAGAGTGGCATAATGAGTCTATCTTAAAGAATGAGCAGACCGACCGTGACAGCTGCTCCCACAAGCCCCTGAACGACTGCTTCGCCTGTGGACTGCACCTGAACATCGTGAACAAATTTCACTTCAACATTCATGTATAATTATACAATTTAAGTACACTGTGTTTATCAGGTACTCATAAATCAATATTCACCAAATAATACAAATAGTTCAATGTTTTGATGCACAGTAACCATGGCACTTGTTATTTTTACAATACAGTAACCAAAACAAAAAGGATCCACAAATGAGAGCTGATTTAATTTTCAAAAAAACAATCAAAAAATGAATTCACAGTTTATGAGTGGATGTATGTTAAAAGGCTGTTTTCACACATTTATTTCAGTAAAACTTAAAAAAAAAAAATAAAAAATCAGCATACAGCTTCAAGGTGGCCTTACTTTGACCCATGAGCTATATCTGTCTGTAAAACAGTGTTGAAAGAAACATTATCCTTCTTTCAACACTCTAATTCAGACATTTTAATCCGGCCCGAAATTGTAATATTTTCTTATTTTTTCAGATTTATAAACAAAAATATAATACAGAACACAAAACGACCAGAGAGAATACATTAAAGGAAAACACAAATACATTTCTACTTAGCATAAACACAAACAAATAAAAATAAGAGTCCAATTCGGTCCAAAGTCGGTCAAATTTGTCAATTTCTAAATTTAGTCTGAATGTCATCTTTTCCATCTGTCTGATGTCCCTCACAATCTCAGTCCAGTCCTTGATTGTTGGTGATTTTTGTGTCATCCATTTCTTTGTTATGGCCTTTTTTCCCGCCACCAAAAGCACACTCCAAAAGGTAGCAGTTGATTGCGTCCATGGCAGGAGTTTTGAGGCCCAAATACATTGTTCTAAAATTAAGTGGGATGGCAATGTCAAAAACAGTCTGCAGTGCATTATACATTTCAATCCAATAACCCAGAACAACAGGACAATCCCAGAACACATGATAGTGGTTTGCCTCCTGCTGCCACAGCCTCTCCAACAGTCTGCATTTCCCTGTGAGTAATGGGCACTTTGACATGGGGTTAGAAAGAAGCGAGACACACTTTTCCAACAGATCCAACAAATTTCCTTCCAAACATGTGACTTTGTGGTTTTCCACTGAGATGTACATATACTTTCCCACTCTTCATCAGCCAGAACAAAGTGACCCTCTCTTTCCCATTGACCCTTAATATAATCAGTAGAGTGAGGGCCCTAATCATCAATACATTTATATAGTTTAGATATTATTTTCCTTGAGACATCTCCTTCCGCCTTCTATTTTCTCTAAGTGGTTACCGTTATTGGCTATCAATCACCTCACCACTCAATGACGCCATGTCGTTCCGCAGCCCACGTAACATGAGGGCCACCTGTTGTAAAGTTATGACTTCCCTCTGTCCGCCCCGCAGAGGCCAGGCAAGTCTGCATTGCGGAGGGCGCTTTTCCGTGCAGTGGTCACCTCCATTCAGTCAGAAGCCATGTTAGCCATATTAGCAAATGTAGCTCGAGGAGTCGGCTGTTCCGCACAGGCTACACACAGTCTTTTTCTTTGTTCCTTTTTTTTTTTTTTCTCATGGAAATCATGTACAAACTTCCATCCACTTCACCACTATGTGTCACTTTGTGTGGCTCTTTACTTAAAAAATGGCAATACATCAGAACGTGAGAAAATGTGGCAAAAGTGTTCGTGGGGTACGAACACTTTTCCAAGCCACTGTATGAGTGGGACTTTGTGTCCTGTCTTGATGAAGGTTGTGAGCTTTCACTTAGAATGAGCAAAACTTGTATTGTCCTTATTATTCAACAAGACACTTCTAAAACAGACCTGGGCATTTGCCCCAGGGGCTGGATGAGGCCCTCTGCCGCTTTTATACTGGCCCCCCACGTTTTTGACAATAATTGTCACTCTTTCCATTTGTATGGAAGAACTTTGAATTGCCTTGTGCACGAATTGTGCTCTACTAATAAACTTGCCTTGCCTTGTATATTTTAAAAGGTCGTAGCTATGGATCATGTGTCTGCACTTATGTCCTTAATAAAGGTCACATGAAATTAATGAAATAATAGATTCAATAGCCTATAATTTACAGAAATGTGCGAAGATAATTTTTTACACCAATAACGGCGGTTCTCTACCACTTCCCTGGATTTAAATATGGCCCTCAGGGGAAACATTGCCCACCCCTTTTCTAGTACCTAAACCAGTAAGAGCTCAGGCTACATATCCCACCTTTACAGAAGAGCCCAGACTTGTGGATACAACTTAAACACTAAGCAGTGGAAATTTGCCAGCCAAAAGAATTACATCTCGGCAAGATACATACACAAGTTTACATGGAATGCAAGATACAATGCGTCTTGCCCAAGGACACAGCAGCAGCATACACGAGCGGAGGTGCATACTGTACCTGCTTGGCTGTGTTGGCCATGGTCACTACATCTTGAATGCGATTGTGGAGAAAGTCCCAGGTTTGTTGAAAATCAGGAGAAGAATCCTGCACCATCACAAGTTCAGTGGTGTTGTAGATCCCCGTCAGAGCAGCTCTCTTTGTGTACCAGTTCATCTACAGAAAACACAAGCACTGATTACATACTTGCTCATCTTCCTCGAGGCGTTTTTTGTGTGTCAAAGAGCAGCAAAAATAAAGAAAGTTGGAATTCTATAAACTGTTATTCAAGAAGACAGAATTTAAGTCTTTAGTAAAAATTAACAAATGCAGTTTAATGCAAATTTGGCACACCTTTAAACAGTCTTGGGGCCTATTTTGCTCATTTTTTGCAGGAGCCTTAACTGAGAGGTGTGGCCAGTTGTAAGTTTTGCTCCTTAATGATTGGTGTCGTTTGTGCAGGGGGCCGGGCCGTTGGTTTGGAACGCTGGAGGCAGCGCAGTTAGAAAAAGTAGTCCTATAATGAAAAAAACCCATGTAATTTATATAAGCGTATAAGCATTAGTCGTAATAACGTGATAGGTTTCTGTGTTTTAGCTTAAGTTAGTGCAAACCCTTTGAAGGTGCTGGGAGATTAGTTAAGTGAACTAATGAGTATTATCAATGACTAATGATCACTTTTGTCAACTGGGCTAATGTTTAGTACATGAGTATCTAAAACAAAATGAAGATCAGGAGCAGGACCACACCCCTTTCACGCCCCTTCAAGCGGCTACACTATTTAAGCATCCACACATCAGCGTTTGTGACTTCGTGCTCCTCCCTCCCACCCTCCCTCCCTCCCACACTCCCTCCCACCCTCCCTCCCACACTCTTCTAATTATTCTTATTTATCTCCTGATGTGGGTACTGTGGCCCGGGAGCCTACAACTCTCCCCAAAACAGCATCCACTTCTGTACATTCGTGTTGTTCATGTTTCTCATGTTTCGGAGCTGGGCTCGTGGTCCTTGCTAGTGAATCTTTATGTGTGGAACTGTTTGTCTCACGGAAGCGTTTGGGTTCACAGGCCTATTAAAATCCTTTTATTATTGTGTCAATTGTTCTCCCTTATAAATCCTTACATGAGACATTTTAGATAATTATTTTCACCACAGATTTAGGCCCAACTGTGTAAGACTTGAAGTGGTATTATGTTTGGGCCGATTGCAGTTTGGGCACTCGAATGTCCTGAGGGCTCATGCAGACACGCAGTCTGTGAAAGACAACCCTTTCACAGACAGAAGTCAAAGTGCTTCACAAAAATACAGAATGAGATAATAAAACACAAACTTACAGTGAGAAATACACATACAACAATACACAGTAAAAGTCAGACCCTAAAACAACTGTCATTAAAAGGCCTGACTGAATAAAAAGGTTTTGAGCTGACCCTTAAAAGCAACAACAGAATCCAGAGATCGCAGGAGAGTGGAAGATCATTCCAGAGTCTGGGCGCAACGGCCTCAGGATCACTCTCCTCTGGTCCGAAAGCGAGTGCGAGGAACCATCAGCAGTTTCTGATCCAAAGACCTCAGTGAGCGAGAGGGAGTGTAAGGTTTGATCAGATCGTGCTGTACAACGGAACCTGACCATGCAAGGCTCTGAAAATCAGGACTAAAGTTTTAAAATGTATCCGGTAGGAGACCGGCAGCCGATGAAGGGCTTTGAGAATGGGAGAAATGTGAGCCCTTCCATCTGTGCGGGTCAAGATCCTCACTGCAGAGTTCTGGACCAGTTGCAGACGAGAGAGCTCCTTCTTGTTTAAACAGGAAAACAAACTATTACAATAGTCTAGCATGAAGAGACGAAAGCATGAATTATGAGTTCCAGATCATTTAGAGACACAATTTTCCAGAGTTTAGAGATTTTCCTCAACTGAAAGAAACAGTTCCTAGTCAACTGCTTAGAGTGGTGCAGGAAAGACATGTCTTTGTCAAAGATAACGCCCAAGTTTCTAAGACTTGGTTTAGCAGACTGGCCTAGATCACCTAAATACTGGTTTATCCCTGGAATGGCATCATCAGGGGCAATAATCAGTGTTTCTGTTTTGTCTGCATTTAGCTGCAGCGAGTTTTTACTCAGCCATTGTTTTATTTGCACTAGACAACTGACTAAGGACTTCAGCTTCTGGATCTCAGAAGGCTGAAACAAGCAGTAAGAGACGTCACTAAACTCTTTAATCATCTTTCCCAGGAGGATTATATCAAGCAAAAATAAGATAGGACCCAAAACGAAACCCTGAGGAACTCCACTCATCAAATTAGCTGACTCAGACATGTGGGTACGTGTTGATGGGCCTAGATCCAACCCAGACCCGAACCAGCGGTCAGCAGCTCCCTCCCTCTCTGCCCAGGCCCGCTCTGTGCCTTTTCCTGAGTGACGGACTTCCTGACAATACGGATATTGATACAGAGATGCGTATTGTGAAACTTTAAAACAACACAAATGCATTCTAAATTGCCATGTTATCCATTTAGTAACTTGCTAACTAAGGTCGATAGGCTGAAAGGTATTCTGAAATATTCTATTGTATTCTGACAGTAAAGGCATTGAGAACACATTGAGTTAATGATTGTTAATCAATGACTGAGCTTCAGGAGCAGGACCACGCCTCAACCTCCCACTCGTCTTATTTATACAAGCCTATCCCAGCACCACTGATCGTCTTCGGAGAGACATCACGCGCTGTTGTCAATTCAATTCTGACCTATTCGGCGATCCCAGTCAGACATTTTTCAGTCTGTAGTCCCTCGCCTGGCCATGGTCACCAAAGGTTCTGCGAGCCAGAGGACTCACTAACACAGGACATTACAGGTGCACGCAGTCGGCAAGCGCGAGCCCGTAGTCTCAGAACGCCATCCATCTCCTCTGCAGACCACCACACGCGTCAACAGCGTCTACCCGCCAACCTCAATCACGTAGCTGATGGGACCCACACTCTCCTCTTCCTTGTTCCCTCCTCCTCTTCAATGGCCCTATCATCGCTCTTCTCCTCCTGGCTCACCAGGCAGGCGCAGTTTTTGTTTTTTCTCCCAGGATGGCATTTTGATCAAGGAGTGGCGAGAGGAGGAGCCGTCAGATGCACTGTGCACTTTCCAGATGTGACGTTTCAACATCTCCGTCATGCAGCCTTCAGCCTTCAGCACCTCACGCACTTCATGCCTATGAATGCTGGTAAACATGGTTATCTGAAACACATGACACTTTCTGGTTCTCGCCCGTTCACCCTTCCCTAGCCAGATGGTCTCTAGAGCTCTTCTAAAAGGTCAGGCTACTAACATGCCTTCAGCTACACAAGCAGGCTCCAGGCCGCAGAGGCCCAGAGGCAACTGCTGTTGGGATTTTGGGCGTTACAAAAATACATTGAATTGAATCTCCCTCTTCTGCTCTACCCTCCTTTCCCTCTCACCTCCCCTAACCCCATTGTTTGATTTACTCTGTACCACCTTGACACGGCCAATTAGCTTCTCTCGTTTCTGGCTAAACTTTTCTAATCGATTCGCTCACTTCTCTGCTCAAGTTTACTTGCTATACCCATTCACGCCAGCTGATGCTATGCCGACACTTGCTTGTTAAGCTGTTCCTACTCATTTTTAAATCTTAAATTAAGTCTTGGTATTTCCGATGCTATCTATGCAAATGTATGCAACCCTCATGCCTTCAAGGCCTCATCGTCTTATGCTATCTCACTACCTCATGTTACATCAAGCCATTTGGCTATTGGTGCCTCATTCAAGCACACGGCCTCCATTGGATATTTTTAATCACACTTTCATGCAATTTCCGCTCACGGTGTCTAATTTTCACTATTGCTACTGGTTTATGATCCTCCAGTCATACTGCGTAAATGTGTTCACATTGCCTCTCTGCTCTTGCTATGCACCATGCCAGAGCTGCTTGTGCTAACTATCTACCCTCGGTAGAGGTAAGATCTTAAGCCCGAGCCCGAGTCAGAACCCGACCCGGCCGGGCCGGGCTTCTCTCTCGCTGACTTTTTAAATAAATATATGTTTATAAAAATGTATACTAAAACGATGTGTGGATACTAAACTAAGGAATACTTGTTATAAATAAATAATTTGGTTAAAACAGAGAAGGGGCTGTAAGGTCAGTGCTGTATAACTACTACTGAACAGGAAGTGCAGAGCCGGGGCACGCTTTGTGCACGTGGCGTGAATGTAATCTTCCCTCCGCAAGTGCTCTGCATCTATTTTGTTTAGGTATAATAAATATAAAACAACGTAAGTAATTATACTGCTGTTCAAATCACCATTTTAAATTATTGTCTGAGGCTTGAATTATTTCCCTTATTTCACAGGAGTAAAGACCAAGGCAAGGCCAGGCAGCAGCTTAAACGCTTTAATTGTATTTATGTTTGCACAGTTTGTAACGTTTATTTTGTTGTTCATGTTTGACATTTTTTGTACACTCAATAAGCTTTTGCTTTTTATACAAACCATAATAGTTTTTCTTGGTTTTTTTTCTTGTTTAAGTTATTTGTAATTATTTGTAGGCTTATTTTTACTCATTTACGCCCTTTGTTTGGTTCTTTATTTTTTTAATAATGGTCTTAACACATTATTTTTGTTCTTATTTATTCAAATTAGTAATGTTGTATTTTATCTTCCTTGCTTATTTATATATTATGTTAAATTACTCTTTACAGCAGGTCTGTTCTTACGTTAAGGGCCTATAGTTGTGATTTATTTATTCTAAAAGCGTGTTCCTGAAAATGTTTCTATTTATTTTGTTTCAATGCTTCTTAAAGCAGGTTGTTTTTGTGTGTGTTCCAATGCAAATCATTAAAATAAAGAATGTTGTTCTTTATTAATTTATCTAGCTTATTTATGTAGATTTGTTGTATTTCTGTGTTCTTGCTTCTAAATCATTTCGTTAGCTTTCCCATTTTTCAGACCAAATTGAAGATAGAGAAAATTAAAGCTTTTATTTTAAATCTCATTTAAACAAAACTATAGAAAATAACAATTTCATATGTATCTTTTCCCATGTATTTAATTTGCATTATTCTATTTTAAAGCCTAGGGGGCTGCCAGTATTTCTCCGCGTAATGAAGCGAGTGCGCGTCAGGATCTCTCTTTCACTCTCTTTATCTGGCTCTTATTCTGTGTTCCAGCGTTATTTCGTTGTGCAAATGCATTTATCATGATCATAAAATATGTAGATTATTTTAACTTTTAAGAAATCTTGCATTTTTTTCTGCCAAAAATACTATGGGATAACTTGAAATTTCGGGTTTGCTTCGGGCTTGGGCAAATCAAGTTCATTGGTCAGGCTCGGGCCGGGTTGGGGCTTTAATGCCCGCGGGCCTGGTCGGGTCGGGCTGGATTTTATTTAGGCCCGATTTTACCTCTAACCCTCGTTCATCCCTCATCCCACTCGACCCCTCCCGCGCTCATTCTAGCCCAAACCGCTAGCATTGATTGGCTTCAATTTTGCTCCAACTGAACAGTATGGTGTCCCCACGTCCAGTAACATATTGTTATAATTGTGTGTAATCCCTCATTTGTCCAGGAGTGTTCCATTGTAGAAAATTCAGTTGTATCATCTGGACAACAAAAACAAGACGTTTCAACTCTCATCCAAGAGTCATTCTCAATCTGCGAAAACTCCCTTTATCAGGATGTCCCGCCCGTGGGCAGGGCCTACACAGAGTAGGGCTATAAAACCAAAATTGACCGGACAGTGCACCGACCGGGGACTCCATTGTTCTACTGGGGGAATTCACTGGAAGAGATACGCCCCGAGTACCTAAAGTCTAAATGTTGCAGGACTGTCTTGGTTGACACGCCTCTGCAACATCGCGTGGCGGTCGGGTCGGTGCCTCTGGACTGGCAGACCGGGGTGATGGTCCCTCTGTTCAAAGAAGGGGGACCGGAGGGTGTGCTCCAACTACAGAGGGCTCACACTCCTCAGCCTCCCTGGTAAGGTCTATTCCAGGGTACTGGAGAGGAGAATCCGACCGATAGTCGAACCTCAGATTCAGGAGGAGCAGAGTGGTTTTCGTCCCGGTCGTTGGAACACTGGACCAGCTCTATACTCTCCATCGGGTGCTCAAGGGTTCATGGGAGTTTGCCCAACCAGTCCACATGTGCTTTGTGGATCTGGAGAAGGCTTTCGACCGTGTCCCACGGGGTGCCCTTTGGGGGTGCTGCGGGAGTACGGGGTCCGGGGCCCTTTGCTCAGGGCTGTCCGGTCCCTGTATGACCAGAGGGGAGCTGTGGTTCATTGCCGGCAGTAAGTCAGACCTGTTCCCAGTGCGTGTTGGACTCGCCGCCAGGCTGCCCTTTGTCACCGGTTCTGTTCATTGTTTTTATGGACAGAATTTCTAGGCGCAGTCAGGGGTCGGAGGGGGTCCGGTTTGGGGAACACAGGATCTCATCTCTGCTGTTTGCAGAATGATGTTGTCCTGGCTCCATCAAACCTGGACCTGCAACATGCACTGGGACGGTTTGCAGCCGAGTGTGAAGCAGCTGGGATGAGAATCAGCACCTCCAAATCTGAGGCCATGGTTCTCGACCGGAAAAAGATGGTTTTCCCTCTCCAGGTGGGTGGGGAGTCCTTGCCCCAAGTGGAGGAGTTTAAGTATCTCGGGGTCTTGTTCACGAGTGAGGGAAGGATGGAGCGTGAGATTGACAGGCGGATCGTTGCAGCGTCCGCATCTCCGTTGTGGTGAAGAAGGAGCTGAGTCGAAAGACAAAGCTCTCGATTTACCGGTCAATCTACATTCCTCCCCTCACCTATGGTCATGAGCTTTGGGTCATGACCTAAAGGACAAGATCGCAGATACAAGTGGTCACACATGAGGCCCTCGGAGTAGAGCCGCTGCTCCTCCACGTTGAGAGGAGCCAGCTGAAGTGGCTCGGGCATCTGTTCCGGATGCCTCCTGGGCACCTCCCTGGGGAGGTGTTTCGGGCATGTCCCACCGGGAGGAGGCCCTGGAGAAGACCCAGGACACGCTGGAGGGACTATGTCTCTCGGCTGACCTGGGAACACCTCGGGTCCCTCCGGAGGTGTTGGAGGTGTCTGGGGAGTAGGAAGTCTGGGAGTCCCTGCTTAGACTGCTGCCCCGCGGCCCGGCCCCGGATAAGCGGAAGAAGATGGATGGATGGATGTAATACATTTAAGTACATAGCAGATGGAATTATTCTGTGGCTTCACTTTGGAGCTCTGTGCTGTATGAAGCCTTCATTTATTCCGTAACAAGTTCTAAGCAACTCAAACATTTTGGCCAAAATTTGACCACACCATTGGACTTTTTCCCACCCCTGAGATCACTGCATCCACGGTAACAATAGTGAATGAAAGGCTGCCAGTGGCACTCACATCTGTGGAGCGGTCTCCTGCATAGTACCACATATCGTCCACTAGTGAAGACAGGAGCTTCAGGCCCTCAGGGATGTTCTGAGGCAGCAGCAGTAGACTCATGGCCTAAACAAAACAAATAAGATCTTCACACGGGCAGTTCAACTCTAAAGCAGCCATTCATGCCAAACTGTGTCAAGTTAGGAATATGATGTGTACAAGTAGCAGATTGTCCAAACTTGGCAGCAGTATTACCCAGCAATGGAAAGGAACAAAGTACAAAAGTATTAGGTACCTGTTCTTTAAATTTGACAGGGGATACAGTACATTCTATTTCATGACATTTTTTAACCAAAAAGAAAAAGACAAATGATGTTTCATGATTTTAGACTGCCTGAAATGGCTGAGGGGTTATTTGAGCAAAGAATGATTAGAACAATGAAGAACGGGACAGTTGCTTCTGTTGGCCAAGTATTTCACAGAGATTTCAGAACGATCAAATCTTTTTATGTGACAGTAAATATTTGAATTAAACTCATGTCAATATTTTTCAGGGCACTAAAAACAGATTTAGTGTATGACGTCATGGCCCAATGCGTCATACAAAGTAAAGTACCACATACTCTCTAAAGCATGTCTGCCTCCATCCAAACATCCTCAGTCTACAGTTTGATTGGCTCGCAGTTGTATTCCACAGGCTTTGACACAAGCTTTGAACTGGTGGTAGACCATGGGAATGGATTGGTCTTGCATTAGAGTATCTTGACGCTGAAGTGACATCGTCATTCCTCAGCTGTCAATCAATTTTACTGAGAGGAGTTTATTGGAAACATTCTTCCCACTCCTTACTAGGAAGTATTAACATGCAAGGAATGAAAGACGAGGAAACAGGACACAGCCTCACACACACAAACACCGTACCTGTGGCCATGTTTCAATATAAGGTGAATACATCCTTAATCTGGTCTCCACAGCATCGCTCAGAAAGTCTGCAGTCTTCTTTGGTCTAAAACCCAAACAGGACAGGACTTCAAAGCTACATCTCATGGTCATCATGAACTCATGCACTTTACCAAGCTCAGGTAAGGCTTGAAGGGGACATATTATGATAGGACTCAAACCATGTGACAAACGCAATTTCCAATACCATTAGTTTGCTTAAAGTTTTATTCCTGCATTTTTGAGTGACTCCTGTATCGTCTGCAACTGACTCAGAAAAGATCTGCTTTCACCTATACACACACACAAACACACACCCCCACACAAACACACAGGCGCGCACACACACAGGCACACACACACACACAGGCACACACACGCACAGGCATACACACACACACACACAGGCACACACACAGGCACAGGCACACAGGCATACACACACACACACACAAGGCACACACGGCATCCACACACAAAGCCCACACACACACACGCACACGCAATACACACACACACACACGACAGGCTACACACACACACAGGACACACACAGGACAGCACACACCACACCCCCACACAAACACACAGCGCGCCACACACACAGGCACACACACACACACACACACAGGCACACACACGCACAGGCATACACACACACACACAGGCATACACACACACACAGGCACACACAGCACACACACACACCCCCACACAAACACACAGGCGCGGCACACACCACAGGCACACACACAACACAGGCACACACACACACACACACCACACACATAACACAAACAACACAGGCGCGCACACACACAGGCACACACCACACACACAGTCACCACACACACACAGCGCACACACACACACACACACACACACATGCACACACACACACACAGGCACACATACACGCACACACGCGCACCCAGGCACACACACACAGGCACACAGTCACACACACACCCCCAACACACACACAGGCGGACGCACACACACACACACACAGGCACACACACACACACACCGACACACACAGGAAGGCAGGCACACACACACACACACACAGGCACACACAGGCACACAGTCACACACACACACACACAGGTACACACAGGCACACACACAGGCGCACACACACACGCACACACACACACACACACACACACACACACACACACACGTCAAAGACTCTACAACACTCGCCATCTTTAAAACAAACTGCCTTTCAATAACTTTATTCTTCTTTATACTTATAATTTTTGGGTCTTTCTCTCAAATGTAAAGCGTCTTTGGGCATCTTGAAAAGTGCTATAAAAATGTTATGCATTATTGTACTAAAGTATATGGATTGAGATGAGAATGACTCTTGGATGAGAGTCGAAAAGTCCAGATGAAACAACTGAATCTTTTTCTACTATGTTTATATATATATGTGTGCATATGTATGTATGAATACAATGAGGAAATTAAGTATTTGAACACCCTGCGAATTATTTTTATTTTTTTTTTGTTTGTTTGTTTTTGCTGCAAATAAGTATTTGAACACTTGAGAAAATCAGTGTTAATATTTGGTACAGAAGCCTTTGTTTACAGTTCCAGAGGTCAAACGTTTCCTGAAGTTCTGGACCAGGTTTGCACACACTGCAGCAGGGATTTTGGCCACTCCACAGATCTTCTCTAGATCTGTCAGCTTTCAGTGCTGTCGCTGAGAAACACGGAGTATCAGCTCCCTACAAAGGTTTTCTTTTGGATTTAGGGGATGGAGGTTCGAATCCACTTACATCCTGGTAGAGTGGTCAGATCCACTGGCTCACTGCCTCATGTGAATTCTGCCGTTGTGTCCTTGGGCAAGACACTTAACCCGTACATCTGGTTTCCTTAATGTAAAGCTCTTTGAGTGCCTTGAAGGTAGAAAAGCGCTATATAAATATGACCATTAGACTTTCTCAAATGATCATCCATTGACCTGGACATGTGCTGACTTAAGCAGGGGAACCTTCTGTGCGATGCATGATCTTAAACCATGACGGCGTAGTGTATTACCAACAGTAACCTTTGAAATTGTGATCTCAGCTGTCTTCAGGTCATTGACCAGCTCCTCCTGTAGTTCTGGGCTGAATCCCCTCATCATTGAGACCCCACGAGGTGAGATCTTGCATGGAGCTCCAGTCCGAGGGAAATTGAGTCATTTTTAACCTCTTCCATGTTCTAACAATTGCTCCAACAGTTGATCTTTGTTCACCAAGCTGCTTGCTAATTGCCCCGTAGTCCTTTCCAGCCTTGTGAAGGTCTACACTTTAGTCTCTGGTGTCTTTTGACAGCTCTTTGGTCTTGCCCATGGTAGTAGTTGGAGTCCTACTGATTGGGGGGTGGACAGGGGTCTTTATGCAGCTAACGAGCTCAAACAGGTGCTACTCATTTAGAATAATAAGTGAAGAAGAGGTGGACTTTTTAAAGGCAGACTAACAGGTCTTTGAGAGCCAGAATACTTGCTGATTTGGGCAGGGATTCAGATATTAATTTGCAGCAATAGCATACAAAAAAAATATTTAAAAATCATACAATGTAATTTGCTTTTTAGATTCTGTCTCTCACAGTGGAAATGCACCTACAATGAAAATTTCAGACCCCTCCATAATTTCTAAGTGGCTAAGAACTTTCAAAATTGCAGGGTGTTCAAATACTTACTTTCCTCACTGTGTATGCATATTCAATCAATGTACATACTTGTGAAGATACAATACATCCATCCATCCATTTACCCGCCCCTTTTTTATTTTAACAAAATAAATTTAACAAAATTAAAAAGTACTTTATATATAAGTGTATTGTGGGACTATAGGATGAACTTTTTCCTTCTTATGATAAATATTTATTTTTTTGGTTCTTACAATTCAGAGGGGATCCGTCAGGCACTTCCTTCACAGAAGACCTAAACATTTCAGCATTTAAATAATAAATGTAATATTAGATTTATTGTTGGATTGCATGAATGTGTAATGTTCTGAGTGCAGAAAAGGACAGTGTCCAGTCAGATTTGGTGTTTTGGAAGTCAAACGTTCAGAACTGGCAGCTCTTTTGCTTGGCCTTCAGCCAGAAAGCAGAAGGTCCTGTGTTGTTAGCACTGTTAAATCAGATTCTCCCTTTACAGAATGACAGGCTGATCAGCGCTAGAGCAGGGGCGAGTCCCGCCATGACTTCACGCAGTCCATGAGCTATTCTGGTGTAATGATTGGTGAGGCACGTCCTCTGTCCGTCCGAGGGAGTCGGATCTCTCCTTCACTGTGGAACTCCTACAGGTTTCTAATTTTTCCCAAAGAGGTTTGGTAGTTTTTCCTGGCCGAGAAGGAGGGTCTAAGGACAGGGGGGCTTGGGACATCTGTCTAAGGACACGGGATGCTGGGATATCACCAAGTCTTATGAACATCGTTTATTCTGTTTTTATTCTGTTTTTTTCCACTGTAGCCCCTCGAGGCAACTGCTGTTGTGATTTTGGGCGTTACAAAAATAAATTGAATTGAATTGAGGTCGGTGGCAGAGCGGTTAGAGATCTCAGAAAATGAATGAATGAATGAATGAATTGAGGCCATTAGAGGGCGCACAAACATGTTTGTTGACAACTAGCTTCATTTGTTTCACTTTTGGCAGAGTTTAAGAGCAAGAAATAAAGAGAAGATGGATTAGTTTGAAGTTTTCATTTGAACTAATAATGGGATTTCTTTTCAGAGGAGCAGTTTGTGTTCACAATGCAAGTTGTCCTGAAACAGGCACAAGTGCATCTACAACCATCCGGGCTATGGGTTGAGTGTAGTAACAGTGTGACCTGAGGCTACGTTCACACTGCAGGTCAAATCCAATTTTTTTGTCCAAGTGTGACCTGTATCTGATGTACCTGTATCTGTACCCATATTGAGGAAAATTGTGCTTTTTAATTTGGAAATAATCCCATTGCATTTGTCTGATGTGTGCGTGTCTATAACCTGCTCCAAACTCCCACATCTGACCTGCCACTTTAATCTGCAACCATCTGTGTTGTGAGGAAAGGCCTGCGCGGGCACAAGTATTTCAGGAACTTAAGCCCCCCCTTGATTTAACACAGCAGAACACATTTTCAAGCACTTATTCTGAAACTCAAGCACTTTCCCAACCTTGAAAACAAAATAGTAAAATTCAAGCCCTTTCAAGCATTTAACCTGTACGAACCCTGAATATATCGATTTACAGCAAACAATATGTAAAATGATGATCTATTTATAGTATGTTCTAGTTCAATACTTAAGTGATTTGTGAAGCACCATCCCCTCAACACTGGACAGTCTAAAAAGGCAGTTCGATGGATGTGTAGATCTCACACACACACACACACACACACACACACAGACATACACACAAAGATAGTTCAGATAAAAAGAGTGCTCACTCTGCCTGGCCTAGTTGGACCTTCTTATGCTCTTCTGCAAGGATCTGAGTGAGCTGGGAGTTGCATTGGGTGATGAAATGGAGCACCAGGTCTCCAGAGCCGCTGAACATGCCTGTGGAAGCCGAGGACAGGCCCAAAGTCTGGAACCAGCCCAGAAAACACACATTCAGATTTGTGCACTGCTGACAAAGAGCATGATCTTAATTAGTCTTGTACAAACTTCGGCCCCTGCTGCGATGGCTTCCATAGACCACCCATGCACGGGCACAAACTGTAGCGCTGCACTCAGGATTCTGGCCTGCAGCTGCTCCTCAGTCTCATACTCTTCATCCTGCTCTCCATTCTGCTCCTGGAAACTAGAAAAGACACTCGCTCACATTTTGTACAAATGTTGTTTAGCACAAAGCTGAAAAAATAGCTTTGTGCTAAACAATGAGGAGATATTTTCTTAAAAGCCTAGATTACAATTCAGAATATTTTTAAATAACAATTCAAAATATTTTTAAATAACAATTCAAAATATTTTTAATGGCTTTGCAAGGCAATTAAGTCATCTGCTGCTTCTTAAACATCACACTACCCTTGGGCTGAGAATAATGACTATCTTGGTAATTGATTAAGACAATCCTTTTGATTAATTTTGATCGCAAAAGACCTGTTAATGAGCTTTGTGTTCAATTTGACTGAAATGAAGCTAGAGATGCAGCTTGAGAACATCTTCTCAGAGGAGATATATTTACAACAAACTTTTTTTAAATTAAATGAAATACACAAATTAAATGTATTTATTTTGTTGTCACTTTGATGTAATTCCTGCTTTGTCAGAGTCATGAAGCCTCTTCCCTCACCATGTGGAATGTTTTGGAATCTGTATGATCAGGAAACAATTATTCCATAACTACGTTAGTTGATTATTTCTTGGTTTTATACAATATTTTTTTTTCCATTGAAACATAAATACTCCAAAATTGAGGGATGTTGCAATGGGAAAAAGCAATGAAAGGAAAGAATACACCCACATCCAGGCAGCAGAAGTGACCCCTGCACCCTGAAAACACACCGAGAGCTGAAGGGAGGCTTTTGTGGGTTGAAAACAAATCCGGTTTATATCCTACTCTGTGAAAGCCCTGCCCACAGGGCGGGACCTCCTCTTCACCTGCATCCCGCAGGAAGACACCACCTACAGGAAAGGACCAAACTGACATGCATATATATATGCATATATAGATATATATGCATATATATATATGCATATATAGATATATATGCATATATAGATATATATGCATATATAGATATGCATATATAGATATGCATATATAGATATGCATATATAGATATGCATATATAGATATATATCTATATCTATATATAGATATATATCTATATATGCATATATATATATATATATGCATCTATATAAATATAGATGCATATATGTATGCATATATGTATGCATATACATGCATACATATATATATATATATATATATACATACATTATATATTATATATATATATATATATATATTACATACATATACATATATATACATACATATATATATACACATATACATATATAGAGATATATATCTATATATGCATATATGCATACATATATGCATACATATATGCATACATATATGCATATATAGATATATATCTCTATCTATGCATATATATATATGCATATATAGATATCTCTATCTATCTATCTATATATATATAAATCTAAAAGCAGAAGGGCAGCAGGATTTCCTGAATCAAGTGTTAAAAGAAGATCATTAAAAACATGTAAAAGTGCAGTTTCTGTTGCTTAAAGCCTGACTGAAATTTTCCAGAAATGCCATTACAGGCAAGATGGCGATAGACAACCTTTTCCAAAAATTGCATAATGACAAAAAATTGGTGTGTGAGTGCAGCCGGCTGTTGCGAGTTGGAATTGCAATTGCGACATTTTACTGCATGTCCTCCCTTCGCTCTCATCCCCCATTTCACACTATCCTCTCCTGTCTAATAAAGCCTACAGGCAAAAAAATAAATAAAAATAAATAAATATTGGACCCCAAAAAATAAAACGACACAAAGTAAATGTTACAAGTAGAAAGACCAAACTACTCTGAATGTTCTTTAGATTGCCAGCTCCTTTCTCATAAAGCGTGAACATTAACAGGTGTTTGATATGAACACACACACGTGATACACGCAGATGATTAGCTTTGAGTCGGTCAGTTTCAAACTGTTGACCATCGTCTCTGTGAGACACAAGTCCTTACTGTTCCTTTTGTCTTTGGCTATTCGATACAAATCACCAAATATAGTATTTGGACGTTTATTAGAAGTTTATCGCCGATCACATCCCATTTCAATGGATGCAGCATTGGTTTCACCCAAAAGGGGGCGAGGACGTTCTGGTAGCACAGGAAGTGACGTATGACTGGAGACATCTATTGTCACATTACCTGCTGTGGGGCTCGTGGCCCTCGTCTGTGATCTGCTCTGAGACGGCGTCCTCCGTTGGAACCTGGTGGAACTCCTGATCCACATGGTGGTGGGTGCTGGCTGCAGCGGAGGCAGCGGAGGCAGCGTCGCCACATTTGGACTCATCCTGCAGTCTCAGAGCTGCGCCGTGAAATGCTCCTTTCTGGTCACACTGTCGAGCCAAAACTGCAGAAGAACCAAGGTTATGTCAGGTGATGTCATCTAATCTAACCAAGGTTACGTCAGGTGATGTCATCTAATCTAACCAAGGTTACGTCAGGTGATGTCATCTAATCTAACCAAGGTTATGTCAGGTGATGTCATCTAATCTAACCAAGATTATGTCAGGTGATGTCATCTAATCTAACCAAGATTATGTCAGGTGATGTCATCTCATCTAAAGTACCATGGTAACAAAATGACCATGCCTCGACCCTTTAAATGTCCAGTTACAGTTTCAGTGTGCTTCAACCATTCAAATCCTCTCACAGACCCTCGGCCATATTGGGCCTTTTTAACTAAGTCCTAACTCTCAAGCCCATTAAGACCACCCACACCACAGTCTACACCACAACCTGCACCCTGATCCACACACACATGATACACACACAATCCACACACACACACACACGATGCACACACACACACACACACACACACAATCCCAACACACGATACACACAATCCCCACAAACACCACACATCCATCAACACACACCATCGATCACACACACATCCCATCACACACACACACACCACCACACACACTATGATCCATACACACACACATGATTCATACACCACAACACATTTGATCCCATACACACACAACATGATCCCACACACATGATCCATAACACACACACACATGTAGCCATACACACACACACATGATCCACACACATGAATGCCAACACACACGATCCACACACATGATCCACCACACACCACATGATCCCCAACACACCATACACAAACACATGACCCATACACACCACACATGATCCATACACACACACACACAACACAACACACACACATCCATACACACACACACACGATCCATACACACACACACGATCCATACACACACACGATCCATACACACACATGATCCATACACACACACGATACACACACACACACACACTACACAACACATGATCCATACACACCACACACGACCATACACAAACACACGATCACACACTACGATTCATACACACAACACACACACACACGATCCATACACAACACACACGATCCATACACACAAACGATCCATACACAACACAACACCACGATCCATACCACACACGATCCACACACACACACACATATCCCCACAAACACACACGATCCACACACACTCACACACACAATCCATACACACACCATCCACACACCATCCACACACAATGATCCATACACCACACACATGGTCCAATAACACACACACATGATCCATACACACACACACACACACGATCCAACACACACACGATCCCCACGCACACACAGCACAACACACACATGATCCCCACACACACACACATGATCCACACACACACACATGATTCACACACACACCACCACACACACAACACGATCACACACACACACACGGTACCACACTCAACAAATCCATTTACACACACGACACATACACCAACACACACACGATCCATATACACACACACCGATTCATACACACCACGCACGATATACACACACACACACATGATCCAATACCACCACACACGATCCATCAACACACGAATCCATACCACACAAACACACGATCCATACACACCACACACATACCATACACACACCATGATCCATACACACACACACGATCCATACACCCACACACACACACACACACACACACACACGATCCACAACACAACACACACCACTACCCACAGTCTATACATACACACATTAAACCAAGATGCTCATACACACACGATTCCATACACAGCACACACACGATCCATCACACCCACACCAACCGATCATACCACACACACACGATTTCATACACACACACACATGATCCATACACCCACACACGATCCATTACACACACACACACACGATCCATACAGCACACACACCACCATAAATCCATACACACACACGATCCATACACACACACACACAAATACCATACACACACATGATCCATACACACACCCCACACATCCATAACACCACACACACACACACATGATCCTACCCCACACACATCACACCACACACACACATCACATGATCCATACACCACCACACACCACACACACACACACACACACTACGTTGGTTGAACAGGACAACGGGTTAATGCATGCCGAACTGGGGATCTCATAACCCACAACACACACGACACACACACACATGATCCATACACACACATATCCATACACCCCACACGCACACACACACATGATCCATACACACACCCACACACACGATCATACACACACACAACACACACAACACACATGACTCCATACACACACAGATCCCATAACACCACACATTATCCATACACACACATTGATCCATACCACACACACATATCCAACACCCACCACGACCACACACACACACACACAGATCCACACACACACTCACAAACTACACAGCATCCATACACACCACAATCCATACACACATGATCCCATACACACACAACACGATCCATACACACACACACACTTCATCCATACACACACAGATCATAACACACACAACACGATCCAATACACCACACACACATCCAGTACCACACACCACACACGACACACACACACACACACACACATGATCCATACACCTCACACACTACACACACACTGACCCTACACACCACACACAACACACCACTGATCATACACCCACACACACACACACACACACATTCCATACACACACATGATCCCCCACACGCACACACACACATGATCCATACACCACACACACACACCATCCTACACCCACACACACACACCACGACACACACATGATCCATACGCACACACATGATCACATACCACACACATGATCCATATCACACAACATATCCACCACAACACACGACCTCCACAAACACACCATGATCCACACACACTCAGACAACACAATCCCATACACACACCCATCCAACACATATTGATCCATACGACCACCACGATCCATACACACACCACACACATTCCATACACACACACACGATGATCCCCACGCACAAACACACACACACACACACACACATGATCCCCCACACCACATACCCGAATCACACAACGATCCACACACACAGTACCCACACATACACAAGATCCTACACACACGATCCATACCACACACACACGATTCATACACACACGATTCATACACACACACACATTATGATCCATACACACATTATCCATGATCCACAAGAACATGATCATAATCCACACACACACACACACACACATGATCCATACTCATCACATTGATCCATACACACACACACACGATCCAATACACCACATCACACACACACTATGATCCAATACACACACACACACACACATGATCCGAACACACAACACACACACACACACGAGATCCATCTACACCACACACACACACACGATCACATACACCACACACATGATCCATACACACACATGTATCCATACACACCATTGATCCATTAACACACACATGATCCATACACACACAATGACCATACCACACACACGTTACCCCCCCCCCCCAACCCCCACCCCCCCACCCCACAAACACTGATCCACAAGATCATGACGCTGCCCGCCCATGACATACCAAACTTGTCATATTCGCTGCCCTTCACGACCCCCTTTTGCTTCCACACTAGTTCGTGTAAGCTCACAGCGTTTCTCACGTTTTGGCGCAGTGTCTGCACGTGAGCGCACACACAGCCTCGTTCGTACCTCTGGCCACAGAGGGCAGTGCCCGCAGTGTCCTTCCCGCTCCGTGTCCCGCTCTCACAACCCGGATCAGCGCCGCCATGACAGCTGCTCGACGGCGTATGCGGCTGTCTACTGCGCATGCCTGTTCTGATGTCGTTGTACCCCGCAACACGCACGTGGCTCGGCGTTATCAGCCAAAGCACTGTGTGTGTTTGGACTATGTGCTTGAAATAAAACTGTCCTTAACTCGTCTCGCACACAAAATCTGTTCTTATCGTATTCAAGCAATCTCTGAATTTATTTTGAAAATCCCCACCGGAAAAAGATGTTGGACCCGGAAGCATATCGCGGGATAAGACCTGAGCTCCGAGAGATGGGACCGATGGATACTATTGGAGGTACTGTTCCAGAGCCAGTGTTTAACAGTAGTTCTAAACGGTTCTAATGATCACAGGTTCACGCGAAAGACAGATGCGTGACCACGGCCAAGCTCAAGTGACCGCAATGACGCACGTGACCGCTGTCCCGCGCTCTCCTGCGTCACGTCAGATCGTTGCCCGTCTCTTAAAACCAAAGCTGATTTCCATTTAGGCCTGAGGGTTCGGTGTAGGTTCAGTTCGGTTTCGAGCACTGTCAGACAGGCTGGACGTGTGCGTGTGCGTGGGCTTGGCCTCCGACCCTCGGCCAATCACATGTTCCACTCAAGTCAAAGCCAGAAGTGTCTCCCACCGCTGCAGACGCAACATGAGGCCTGGAACTCGGTTTACTTGATCAATATCCCAAAACATGTTTGTATTATTGGGATTAATGTTCCTTAACTTGTGAAAACATTGACAAAACGTCAAGTTAGAATTAAGATTTAGAGCAAGTCCAACAGCCTACTTTTTATTGAATGTTATTCTATCAACTGTATTGGCATTCAGCAATTTTAAACTCAAATTGTAAGACATTTCCACATTTATAAACGTTTATAAACCATTTTTATGAAGTACAAGCTGCAGTTGAATGTAATGAGCAACTTCACTCTCCTCATCAAATCCCCCAGAATGAATGCATCAAATGAGCTCAAATGGCACACAAAACAAACCATCAGGAACCGCTCCGACGCTCTGGACGACTCACTGGCTTTCTCACAGACTGTGGCGACCTTGGGTGGATATTGGGCATTCCACAATGTCTGGATACAAATTCAATGTACAAAAAACTGAACGGATTTCTTCCTGGCGCCCCCCTCTGTCCTTTAGGAAGACTTACCCATTTAAATGGAACATTGACGCTCTTAAATATTTGGGGGTGGTCCTGCATAAAGAACTATCAACAATCGTAGAGAAAAACTATCCTCTTTTCTCCACTTTTAAAGAAAGAGCTTGAAAAATGGACTCTAATCCAGACTTAAGTCAAAGGTTTGAAACTAAAGATGAATGTTTTGCCCGGATTTCTCTCTCTGTTCCAGACTCTTCCAATTTCCATCCCCAATCGGCTGTTTGATGAGCGGAGTGAAACAATCTCAAGATTTGTGTGGCGAGGAAAGAAACTATCCAATTCAAAAAACCACATCATTGTGTAGTCATTAGTTTTGTTCTCATACCTTCACATTACCCTCTGGCTCAGCTTTTGAATATCAGAGGGCTTTTATCACAATCTGGTGTTATGGACCGTGAGCCCAGCGTCAGTACTTCATGGTCAATGTCTGCAGTGTCTTTTTTTAGACCACCAGATGGCGGTACATTGCTTCAACAAACCCTCCTGAGTCCTCATCTGCCCATAACTACTGTAACCTTTGAAAAAGACTGTTGTTCTCTTTATAAGGCTGTGATATCTTGTCTGTGCTGCAGACGTGTCAGATGTGGGCCTCAAACCCGGGGACAGGGTTCTGCTGGTGTGGACACAGCCTTCAGACCCAGAAGCCCTGAGGAAGATGGCAGCGGATGTGCAGACCGCTGTCGGCGATCGCGGAAAAGTGTCCATGGAGAACGCAGAGAGGCTTTTGTTATGTGAGTGGCGTGAAATGCATTTGTAATTTTAGAAAGGTTAGTGTAGACGTCAAGTCTTTAAAGGGCCCTTATTATGCTGACCTTTTGTCTCTTTTAATCATGTTATATCTTTTATTCCTTCTGGAGTTGTATTTAGCTTCATTCACACTAATTTGATGAATCCTGTTTGGAAAGTCCTCTCCCTCCGAGCGAGAACTCCATTCTTAATATCCCCAATTGTTGAGGTTATAGTCTTTGGGCAGGTTCTCACTGTCCGATTGAAGCAAACCCTGGAGCACTTCCTACTGAGTGTGCTTCATTTGTGGAGATGTGAACGCTCTATCAAACATGTGCCAGTGCAGTCCACTTCCTGCCCCACAGCTCTCCTGGAGCACATGGAGACCAAACTAAAGACTGTGGGCAATATCATGAAAGGACAAATACGAACGCATCTAACAAGAGCACGTGAGGGGCAGTTAAAAGCTTGAGTGGCTAACTCTCGCCTCACAAGAAGGTTGCAGGTTTGACTCCCGGGCCAACCGGGCCTTTCTGTGTGGAGTTTGCGTGTATCTCTCCGCTTTCCCCCATCAACTGAAAACATGCACCAGGTCAAATCCTCCAGCAAAGATTGCACTGCAGCAACCAATGCCCCAGTGGCATTGAAGGATGGGTCAAATGCAGAGGAAACATGTCCCTAAAGTGTACCTTAACCTTCATTTAACTTAATCCGCTAGTTTTAATTGAATCCTTTTCCTTTGTTCTTTTTTGATATACAAAACAGCACAATGAGAACACGAAACGAGACGCGCAGAAATAACATGCCAACGTTTTAGACAGTCCTAAACTGGCAATCCAGTGTATTTGTCAATATTTATATTTAATCCGAACGTAATCTTCTCGATTTTCTTAATGTCAGCGATAATGTCAGTCCAGTCTCTCAGCGTTGGTATGGATTGTGTCATCTATTTCGGAGTGATGGCTTTCTTCATAGCAGCCAGAATATATTCCAAAGGTTTCCATGTATTAGCTCCATTGATCTGAGATTGAGTGGGATGGAAGTGTTAAAGTCTGTAATGTGTTAAAGCGAGCAACAGGACAGTCCCATAACGCGTGGCAGTGGTTTGCCTCCTGTTGCCATAGTTTCTCCAACAGTCTGCATTTCCCTGTGAACATGTGCACTTTGACATGGGGTTATGACGTTTTTTTTCACATTTTCCCAAAAGAATTCTTTCTGTGTTTGTGTGGTCCTCCACTGGGATGTATTTATATTTCCACAGTCTTTCAAAGTAAAAAAAAAAAAAACCTTCTCTTTCCCACGTATTTTTAAACTATTTTGTAGAGTGACTGTCAAAATATATAGATTAAAGACTATTCCCGTTGAAAGTTGGTCTCTATTTGTAAGTACCTATAAAAGTCCTGTTTAGATAAGATAAGATCACCTGTATTTGTCCCACAATGTGGAAATTCAAGTGTTGCAACAAAGGGTACAGAAGAAGATTATGCACAGTATAATAATAAAAACGGATAACTTAGAAAAAGAAAACTCTTATAATATTAATAATAATAACACTCTTATTTACAGCTGTAATATGGATAGAAAATATTGCACCTGGGATGATTGACATTGTCACAGTATTGCACAGGAGTATAACTGTATTGCACAGGAGTATAACTGTATTGCACAGGAGTATAACTGTATTGCACAGGAGTATAACTGTATTGCACAGGAGTATAACAGTATTGCTCAGGAGTATAACAGTATTGCTCAGGAGTATAACAGTATTGCTCAGGAGTATAACAGTATTGCACAGGAGTATAACAGTATTGCACAGGAGTATAACTGTATTGCAGGAGTATAACAGTATTGCACAGGAGTATAACAGTATTGCTCAGGAGTATAACTGTATTGCACATGGTTATGAAAGCTGAATGACACGTTCAGGACTAACAGTGTTTGTTGTAAAGTCTGACAGCAGCAGAAGGAAAGACCTGTGAAACTCTCCTTCACACAGCGAGGGTGGATCAGTCTGTCACTGAAAGCTGCCTCTCCAGAGCGGACAGAGTGTCCTGCAGGGGGCGACACTGATGGTCCAGCATAGATGTGAGTTTAGCCAGGACTCTTCTGTCCCCCACCTCCTGCACAGAGTCCAGAGCACAGCCCAGAACGGAGCTGGACTTCTTCCTCTCCCTCTCTGTGATGCTGCTGCTCCAGCAGACCACACCGTACAGGAGGGCAGATGCCACCACAGAGTCGTAGAAGGTCCTCAGGAGTGGCCCCGTCACTCCAAAGGACTGGAGTCTCCTCAGGAGGTAGAGCCGACTCTGGCTCTTCCTGTACAGTGCGTCTGTGTGTGAGTCCAGTCCAGTTTGTGGTTCAGATGACATCCAGGTACTTGCATGAGTCCAGTCTCTCAATGTTCCTTCCCTGGATTTCACTGGTGAGGGGGCAGCAGAGTGGTGTCTGTGAAGTCCACCACCATCTCCTTGGTCTTCCCCACGTTGATGAGGAGGTGGTTCTGCTGACACCAGTCCCACAAAGTCCTACCAGAGTCCTCTGTACTCTGCCATCATCGGACTCATCACGGGCGACGAAGATGCAGAGTCATCAGAGAACTTCTGCAGGACACAGCTGTCCGTGTCGTGTCTGAGGTCTGCAGTGTAGGGGGTGAAGAGAGACGGTGCCCTGGGCGCCCCCACATTGCAGGTCACTACTGGGGTCGGTTTGTGAGGTAGTCCAGGGTCCACTCTTCCAGGTCGTAGTCCACACCAGCGGTCTCCAGCTTGTCCCTCAGGAGCAGTGGCTGGACAGTGTTGATGACGCTGGAGAGATAAAAAAAAAAATAGGATCCTCAAAAGCGCTGCCAGACTCTCCAGGTGAGAGAGAGAGCGGTGCAGCAGGGAGATGACGGCGTCCTCCACTCGGATGTCAGGCCGGTATGCAAACTGCAGCGGTCCATGGCTGAGTTCCTCTAAGTCACATGTGTCAAACGCAAGCCGCGGGCCAGATGTGGCCCGCCAGATGTTTTTCATCTGGCCCGCCGAACATTTCTAGTTTTATAATTATTCATTTCCAATAAATATATCGCGTTATTATCGCTAGAACTACAATTCCCGCAATCCTTTGCAGCCGCGGCCCCTCCCCGCGCTGCTCCCCGCGGCCCCTCCCCCCGCGCTGCTCTCCGCTGTGTGCCTGAAGTGCCGAGGGACAGCGACCAGCGACACTCATCGCAGCAGATTTAAAATTGAACACACCGGCAGCGATGACCTGTAGCGCCCGCTTCACACGTGGCTCTGCCCAGGCAGATCGTGGAAACACGAGGAATAAAGAAAAGAGGCGGTTTTGTGGACGTTAGAGCTGTGCTAAAAGTGGCGCTAATGTGAAGCTAACAACAAGAAAAACTTCTTTGCTGACACTCTGTGAGGAAAACATCCAAACCAGTGCAAAACCTGGACAGATCCTGAGCCACAGGTAAAAACACAGTCAGAGTGTAATAAAGTCTGAACATGACAGAGTGAAGCTGCTTTGAGCTCATTTGATTCACCACATGAATAATTTGTCACTAAAATAAGCTTAAACTGTAAAAATAGTGAGCTCATATTGAGTTTGTGCAGCAACATTAACATGTCTGTGATACAAACATTTAATATCAGAATCATATCACACGTCCATGTTCCTGTTCCTGCTGCTGCATGAATATGGACTCAGTGTCCACATAGAACTATTACTAGGCTATATAACATTCGGTATATTTTTTATTGTTTTATTTTTTACATTATGTTCAGCCCGCGACCCAACCTGAGCGTCGAAAAGTGGCCCCTGGCCCAAATGAGTTTGACACCCCTGCTCTAAGTCAAAGGATTCTTTCAACTCATCAAAGCTCTTCAGATGATTCTCCTTTACAATCTGGTAAAAGACCTTTATACCTTTTGTTGTCCAGACTTTAAATCTTGAGTCTGCGCTGTTAGCTGTGAAATCATGATCATACCAATTTAAGGTTTTAACATCTTTGTTTAGTTTGTATGTTTTGGAACCCCCGGCACAACATCAATCTCAATATTTTTCCATTGAGCGTCATATTCTGGGTCACACCAGCAATGCTCTGATTTGAACTGAAATAAAGTCAGTCAAGTTAAACCCCGACTATTTTTTTTCTTTGACTTACTCAAGTAAGTCTCAAGATCTATTTTTATTTTTTTTCCAATACATCTTTTATGCATGTATACAGGTGTGCCACGAGACCCCCGGTTCAAAAGACAAGCTGCTAATCACTACCATCTACTATATTTATATGTAAATATCTCATGTTACAGCGTGGGCACCTGCGGCTTATTGACAGGTATATGTACAATTTCTTTTTTTTTTTACATTTCGTTAATGTGGCATTTATTCAGGAGCTCTCTATAGCCCGAAAATTACGGTACTCTTTTCCTTTAGGCATTTTTAACTGGGCACTTCATAAATCTCAGACCCCTCCTATTTGGAAAGAAGCCATCATATCCCTGATACCTAAAGAAGGGAAGGATTGACTCGATTGTGCCTCCATATAGACCTATTTCTATTCTGAATGTGGACTATCGTACATACACCTCAGTTATGTCCAAAGGAATGAAACAAATACTCCCAATCTTAATCCACAACGATCAGACAGGATTCATTACCAAACGACAAACACAAGACAACATAAGAAGATCTTTACACAGAATGAGCCAAATACAAAAACAACAAAACCAAGCCGTAATAATGAGTTTGGATGACTTTTGATTCTGTTAGCTGGACATATCTATTTAAAGTGCTAAATAAATTTCAAATCGCTGATTTTATTATAAAAAATATTGGGGGCCTTAACGATGGTCCAACATCAAGAATTAAAACCAATGGTCATGTGACAGATCCACTGACTCTGGAAAGAGGGGTCAGGCAGGGCTGTGCCTGGTCTCCCCTCTTGTTTGCTTTGTATTTGGAACCATTGACCCAATTTATTAGACAATTAAAAACAATTCACGGTGTTACAATTGATGGGACGGAACATAAAATGGCCTGCTGCAGATGATGTTCTATTGTATTTGACCAAACCAGAAATGTCCATACCCAGTGTGATGCATTTTCTTCAAGAAGTTGGTCCAATGTCTGGATACAAATTAAATGTACAAAAGACTGAAATTCTCTCTTACTGGTGCCCCCCTCTGGCCTTTAGAAAGATATACCCATTTAAATGACACACGGAATCTCTTAGGTCTCTATGGAGGACCACACCTAAATATCTAACAATGATGGAGAAAAATTATACCCCTCTTTTTATTACTATAAAAAAGATCTTGAGAAATGGAACCTTATCCCCTTCTTAAGTCTAAGTCAAAGGATTGAAACTATAAAAATTAATGTTTTGCCTGTCTGTTCCAGACTCTTCCAGTTTCCATCCCAAACCGGCTGTTTGATGAGTGGAATAAAGCAATCTCAAGATTCATATGGCAGGGAAAAAAACAGTATCCAGTTCAAAACTTTACAATTATCAAAAGAAAAAGAATGCTGGGGTTTATCTTGTTTGAAAAATTATTTTATTTCTGCTCAGATCAGAGCCGCGCTGTACTTGTGTGAGGATATGAAGCTCAATGCAGGCCTTACTGCCAGATGACAGACGGTTGAGTCATTTTGGGGAGATGGAGAACCTTTGGGTAAAATCTGTTCTTATAACATGGAAGGAGCTGGTCAAAAGATTTTACGCTCAAAATTTCACACCCAACAGCACAGACTCAAGATTTAAAGTCTGGATAACAGAAGGTATAATGGTTTTTTACCAGCTTGTATAGGATAATCATCTGAAGAGCTTTGATGAGGTGCTGCTGCACTTCTCCTAAAGCCATCTGGGGAACTGCCCCTTAACTGTGTAAATGAGATTTCTGCATCTTAGAACTCATGCTCCTCTCAACCCACGAAAACGTATCATTTATTTAATCTCTGCATGGCTCTGTATGTCTTGGTTCCCCCGGTTTGTGAACGTGAGCGCTGCACTGTGCACGCCGGGACGCCAATTAATGCAGCCGTGCCTGTTGTTTCCTGGTGTCAATACATCTTATACTCTCACATCCCAAATGACGGGCGAGCTTGTGGACCTCTACAGTGCGTACTGGCCGCACGTTGCGTGCCAGAACAGCCAGGGAGGGCCCTGCCTCCTGAGATCTCCACACATGCCTCCCGACGAGGTAACCCACTGTCAAATATTAACGGCTGTCCTTGATCAGTCAGCAGCCACGACTTCGTCACTCAAACGGCACCAAATGAAACTGTTTCAGACTGTGAACCACATGTAGGTGATTTTACTAGTACAAGTACTGTTGTGTTATTAATTTCCTCCCACTTCGATTTAAAGAATTGGCTGAAGATTTCAAACATGACACCCTGCATTAGTGTGGGTATGTTGTTAATCATATTTTAAGAGTCATTTACGGCACCAGCCTTGGTTAGACATTTAAAAATTCTATTCAACGTAAACGTGACATTGACCCCTTTTCTGGAAATGAACGAACACTTTACCAAATGTGGTTTCTATCCACACACTTAGGTTATTTTTGAAAACGGTCAATAAGGAAATGTTTTTACCTCGACACGTTTGGACTGCTTAACTGCGAGCCATCTTCAGAGCCGTCACCGCTGTTGGTGACACGTCATCAGCTGGTGTTACTTCCGGCGTGGTCAGCCTGGCAGGTCGTTCAAGCTGGCCACGCCTCCTGTCGTCTGATGGTCTCTGGAGTAGCGCGTCCCATTTGTGAGATCAGAGGAAGGCCCGTCGTCACGGTTGATGCTGTCAGTGCCTCGCTTTCTGATTTCAATTGCCTCCTTGATCCAAATGCTGGATTAGGAACATCAGCTGATAAGTGGTTACAATGATAAGTGATAAAATATATAATATATAATTATCGACACACTTAGGTTATTTTTATTGTTTATCTGTATGTTTCAGGTAGTTAGCAGCTGGCTAATACTAGTGGCTATGCTAATAAACGTTAGCCTACTTGCAGACAGTTTTAACGAGCCTATTTCCAACTGTCCGGGTGTTTATATTTTAAGATCAGTCACAAAGTCCGTGCTCTTGAAAGCTTCGAGGCCGTGTCCGGTGCAGAGGGCTTGAGAACGAGGAAGAGCAGATGGAAATGTCGACAAAATGTTGTGCTTTAGCTACCAGTGACTCGCTGCTGTAGATGAGCATCAAAGCCCAGAACTTCTGTCTTCAAGTATAAACCCTTTTTAATTTTCACTTTTATGTGCTGGTTTTCATGCCTGTCAAGTGGCAACAGCATGTGACGTCTGCGACATGTGACCACAGACAAGTCACGTAACTGAAACGCATGAATACAAATGTTGCTGTACTTTGAAGACAGAACCTTTCATTTCATCAGTGTTTCAGCAACACTGGGACAAATATTGGACAAAACCTTCCGTTTTGCTTGCATTTCTCTTTTGAGTGAACTAAAGTTGTGTTTCCAAACACTAATGCGCACTGGCTGAGAGTGCACGTCTTCACTTTAAAAGTCTTACGGTTGTAAATGTCACCAAACCTGGAACTACACTGTGCAATTCGACAGGTTACTTTGGCAGTACATATTAATAACTGTTTCAAATATTGTGAACATGTTTTCATTCCATAATTAAGCAGAAGTACATGCTGTAGTTTGACAGTGAATGCTTTCTCTGCTCTGTTTAGCCTCGCATGCTGCGTCGTCCTTTGACTGGGTTCTCTCATATTCCCTGTCGGATACGTCCTCCAGCCACACTGCAGAGGGCCTGTGTGAGATGGCCCGAGTGCTGAGGCCTGGGGGACAGCTGCTTCTACAGGAGCCTGTCGCAAGTAAATCATTGAAAATATGACTTTTCTTAAGTTTGTGGTTTGGAATAATCTGTGGTATTGTCTTGTGCTTATGTCCAGAAAAGGAAAGTGTGCAGACTGTGGAGAAGCTGATCGCAGCTCTCAAATTGTCAGGCTTTGTTTCAGTTACAGAGGTCAGTATGGACACATGGATGAGGGCTTTCAACATCACCAGGACTGAAATCTTCTCCTAGAATGTCTCTCATCAGCTCTTTGATCTTGATTCTCTATCCCCTCTTCCTTTCCTCTCTGTGTCTCTCACATTTTCCACAAGCACTGAGTGAGACACAATAACAACACTGCTATAGCCACCTGCAGGGACCATCAGAGTCATTCATACTGCAGGGGCCGAAAGTATTCAGACCCCTTGAAATGTGTCACTCTTTGTTTCGTTGCAGCCATTTGTTAAAATCAAAAAAAGTTCATTCATCTCATTAATGTACACTCGGCACCAGATCTTGACAGACAAAAGCAGAAATTTAGAGATGTTTTGCTAATTTATTGAAAAGACGAACTGAAATATCACGTGGTCATAAGTATTCAGAGCCTTTGCTCAGTGTTGAGTTGAAGCACCTTCTGAGCGAGTACAGCCTTGAGTCTTCTTGGGAAGTAGGCCAAGTTTGTTTCACTACCTGGATTTGGGTTCCTCTGCCATTCTTCCTGCAATCCTCTTCAGTTCCGTCAGGTTGGATGGTGAACGTTGATGGACAGCCATTTTCAGGTCTCTCCAGAGCTCATTGGGTTTAGGTCAGGGCTCTGGCTGGGGCCGGTCCAGAATGGTCAAAGAGTTGTTCCGAAGCCTCTCCTTTGTTCTTGTGCTGTGTGTTTATGGGTCATTGTTCTTGTTGGAAGGTGAACCTTGCGGCCCAGTCTGAGGTCTGAGCACTCTGGAAGAGGTTTTCTTCTAGGATATCTCTGTACTTGGCCGTATTCATCTTTCCTTCAATTGTAACCAGTCCCTGCAGCTGACCACACCCTCAGCATGATGCTGCCCCCACCATGTTTCACTGTTGGGATTGTATTGGGCCGGAATGAGCAGTGCCTGGTTTTCTCCACACACACTCTTAGAATGAACACAAAATGTTCAATCTTGGTCTCATCAGACAAGAGAATCTTATTTCTCATAGTCTGAGAGTCCTTCATGTGTTTATATGGCTTTCATATGTCTTGCTCTGAGGAGAGGCTTCCGTCGGACCACTCTGCATAAAGCCCAGACTGGTGGAGGGCTGCAGCGATAGTTGACTTCGGTGGAACTTCTCCCATCTGCATCTCTGGAGCTCAGCCACAGTGATCTTTAGGTCTTCTTTACCTCTCTCACCAAGTCGCTTCTCCACGATTGCTCAGTTTGGCTGGACGTCCAGGTCTAGGAAGAGTTCTAATCGTCCCAAACTTCTTCCATGTAAGGATTTATGGAGGCCACTGTGCTCTTAGGAACCTTGAGTGCTGCAGAAATTCTTCTGTAACCATGACCAGATCTGTGCCTTGCCACAGTTCTGTCTCTGAGCTTCTTGGGCAGTTCCTTGGACCTCCTGATTCTCATTTGCTCTGATGTGCACTGTGAGCTCTTGAGCTCTTGTATAGACAGGTGTGTGCCTTTCCTAATCAAGTCCAATCAGTTTTAATTTAAACACAGCTGGACTCCAATGAAGGAAGGCAAGTTTATTTGTAGAGCACAATTCGCACACAAGGCAATTCAAAGTGCTTCACACAGGAAACAGGAAAAAAATCCATCAAAATCACAATCGAGAATCGATTCGACCTGGGGATGTCGTCGGACGGTGGAAGGAGTACTTTGAGAACCTCCTTAACTCCACTGTCACGCCTTCGAAGAGGAAGCAGAGACTCGGAGGCCTGACTTGTCCATCACCCAAGTCACTGAGGTTGTTGGCAAATTCCTTGGTGGTCAGGGCTCCGGGGGTCGATGAGATCCGCCCTGAGGTACCTAAAGTCTCTGGATGTTGTAGGACTGTCTTGCTGACACGTCTCTGCAACATCGCTTGGCGGTCAGGACAGTGCCTCTGGATTTGCAGAGTGGCCAGACATTTTGTCTGAGACACAGTTACCAATTTAGGACTCTAACCAGTTTAGGGCAGTGCCAGTGATGCCCACCCAGTCCTCTAGTCTCTGTAAGAGGGTCCCATGATCGACAGTGTCAAAAGCAGCACTCAGATCTAACAGAATTAAGACTGAGGCTTTGCCCGGCGTCAGTGTTCAGGTGGATGTCATTTGTCACCTTGACAAGAGCAGTCTCAGTGCCGTGATGAGGTCTAAAACCTGACTGGAAAACATCAAATGAGTTGTTTATTAGAAGGAAATCAGTGAGCTGTTGGTAAACAACCTTTTCAAGGACTTTGTCCCCAAAATGGGCAGATTAGAGATGGTCCTGGTAATGACTCAGTACTGCGGCATCAAGACTGCTCTTCTTCAGGAGAGGCTTTATGACCACAGTTTTTCAAAGACATTGGGAATGTTCCAGATTGAAGCGACATGTTAACTATGTGAGTGAGTGGTGCTAACACAAACTGTTCCAGCACAGACTTTAGAAATCTGGAGGTCACACATCGAGGCAGCATGTAGATCAGGGTGTCCAAACTATGGCCCGGGGCCAAATGCGGCCCTCAGACCTATTTTTGTTGGCCCTCAAGCTTCCTGTTAAGTTGGTCCAAACAACAAAAAGTAGTACTTTTGACTGGAAAATTGGAAAATTGAAACGTTTTGATGTGTTATACCAACCTAATATTAACGTTCCAAGTCTTATTAAAGGTGTGCGGTGAGGCCGCATAGAAACGATGTCAAATGCAACATTTTGAATGATTCACTTCATTGCCATGGTGTTCTGTGGCCTTCTGCTCCAAATCAATTTCAAAATGCGGCCCTCGGCGAAAAAACCTGTAATGACCAAACCATCAAAGTCTGTGCATACGACTGAAACCATCTCAGTAAAATCATCAATAAAACTTTGGCAGTGCTGAGGAGGCTTGTATAAAACAATGAAGAGAATGGATGGAGACTGTTTTAGCTCCATTTTAAAAGGCTACATACTCAAATGTTGAAAACACCCCAAAGGACAACCTGTGGGTAACTATTTCATCTCTAACAAAAGCACACACCCTCCCTTTTTGTTTTCTCGTGTTTCAGATTCAAACATAAAGTTGGTGGAGCAGATTCTATTAGAACTAAATTCCTGTGTTTTTGTCAAGCCATGTTTCAGTTAAAAACATAAAATCAAGATTATAAGATTATAAAATCCCTAAGAATACGGCAGTTGAAATGAGGAAGTGAATGTAGACGCGGCAGAATACACAGACACACGGAGCGCGCACATGTGACATACAGCGATCTGCCGCACTGAAATGGCCAGACCTGACTCAAGGATCAAAAGACGACATGTGAGTCACTGCACATATAACACAATATGTGTGTATCACTTACAACAGTAAGGCTGCCAACGATTACTCGAGTAAATCGAATAATTCGATTACAAAAAAGCTTCGATTATTATTTTATTGCTTCGATGATTCGTTTAACTTACATATTTAATTAAAAACACGTGAATCTGTGGCGCACGGAACGACTTGTGGCGCTTTTGTTTCACACGGAGCTTGTTCCGCTCTGACGAAGGTGCAACAGGAAGAGAGCGGCGCGTTTGAAAGAGTTTTAAAGAGTTTTGATGAGTGAAAGAGCCATGGATCTACTATAATAATCCAGAGCTGCAACTCTAAACACCGCATCTAGCTCCGCCCACTCCCAGCCCCGCGCTCCCCCACTCACAACAACTCTGCTTCCCAGTCACAGTCGTACTTTTAAAACAGCCAATGCACATGGAAACAGCGCTGAGGAGCGCGGTTATGTTAGAATAATCTGTTGTGAAACAGAAAGTCCGAGACGCGGAGGCTAAAGTCACACGGAGACAAAACGGCCAAAACGCAAAATGCTCAAAAAGCCAGGACCACTGGTCCCACCCAACATAACGTTTAACAAATGTCTTATTTTAAGTGATGTGAGAGTGCTACTGTAACTGTTTACAGTCTATGACAAGTTAATGACGTCCTTATTATATATTCTTTCTATACAAACAGAACAGTTTGGACTGAAGTGAAATTTTGCTGTTTTGGGGACAAATTTATATGAAATTAAGAATATTTTTTAATTTTAAGCAGAAATTCCTTATTTTGTATTTGTTTGTTACTATGAACTATAACGTTTATCTAAAAACTGATTTAAAATGCGTTTAAATGGTTTACTGAATGTACAAAAAAAAATTAACCGATTACTCGATTAATCGAAGAAAAGAATCGATAGATTACTCGATTACTAAAATAATCGATAGCTGCAGCCCTACTACACAGATACGCGTGTGTCACTTGCCATGGACCATATTTCTGTGGAAATATCTCATGTTACGTAACACTCACATCGCTAAGCACAACAGAGCAGATGAACCAGGTGTGAAGACGCAGACTGGTAAAATCAGCTCTCACAGAGTAATCAAGGACAGAGGAGACTGAAGGAATGTGTTCTTTGTTTGTTAAACTTCAAAATGCTGTGTTTTATTACAATCCAACTCATATTCACTTAGAAATTAGTCCAATTAGCAACGCAGTGGACCGCGGGTGCGCCGCGAGGACCCCGGTTCAAAAGACGCATCACTACCGCATTTATGTGGTTTATTGACGAGTGCGGCCCGTGTATGGACAAGTTCTATTTTCTTCCTAAATATCTTGGGCACGGCTTTTATTCAGGAGCGCTGTATAGCCCGAAAAGGGGACTACCAGCACGCAAGTGTCAGACATAAGAAGATCGTTGCAGAAAGTATCAGCCAATATGTTAAAAAGCAACTGATTGGTTTATCACTGAAAGCACATGAGTAGGGCTGCAGCTATCGATTATTTTAGTAATCGAGTAATCTATCGATTCTTTTCTTCGATTAATCGAGTAATCGGTTAATTTTTTTGTACATTCAGTAAACCATTTAAACAGATATTGAATCATTTTTTAGATAAACGTTATAGCTCAATAGTAATAAACAAATACAAAATAAGGAATTTCTGCTTAAAATAACACACTTTATTCTTAATTTCATTATGAATTTGTCCCCAAAACAGCAACATTCACTTCAGTCCAAACTGTTCTGTTTGTATATTAAAGAAATAATAAAAGGACTTAATTAACTTGTCATAGATTGTAAACAGTTACAGTGGCTCTGTCACATCACTTAAAATAAGACATTTGTAAAATGTTATGTTGAGTGGGACCGGTGGTCCTGGCGTTTTGAGCATTTTGCGTTTTGCCGTTTTGGCTCCGTGTGACTTTAGCCTCCGCGTCTCGCACTTTCTGTTTCACAACAGATTATTCTAACATAAACGGTCCTCCGTGCTGTTTCCATGTGCATTGGCTTGTTTAAAAGTACGACTGTGACTGGGAAGCAGAGTTGTTGAGTGGGGGAGCGGGGGGGCGCGGGGTCCGCGGTGGCGTGTCGGGGCTGGGGTGGGCGGAGCTAAATGCGGTGTTTAGAGTCGCAGCTCGGGATTATTATAATAGATCCATGGCTCTTTCACTCATCAAAACTCTTCCCAGTCGCACTCGTGAGTTTCAAACGCCGCCGCTCTCTTCCTGTCGCGCCTTCTTCAGAGCGGAACAAGCTCCGTGTGAAACAAAAGCGCCACACGTCGTTCCGTGCGCTCCGTGCGCCACAGATTCACGTGTTTTTTGATTAAATATGTAAATTAAACGAATCATCGAAGCAATATAATAATAATCGAAGCTTTTTTGTAATCGAATTATTCGATTTATTCGAGTAATCGTTGCAGCTCTACACATGAGCGTTCGGCCAATCACAGAAGACGTAAGATGCAGGAGATGAAATGGTAATTGGTCAACAACGGGCAGAAGCTGCTGAAGAAGAAAGTGGAACTCCCTCTGTCGAAAATGTTGACATGGCGATGGCCGAGCCCGGGGTTGAGGAGGGTGATGAAATTCAATTTCTTGGTGGATAGGCCTATACACCATGTAATAGTATGTTTAGGGTGCATATACCTTTGGAAATATGAAGGTACATTAAACCATCCTTGGAGGAAAATGCACCCCCATATGAGGCATATTTACCATCCCTTTAAAAGAGGAGGGGGGAGCACTGAGGGAATATGAATCGCATTTCTAAGATTGGGCAGTCTGACTCGCCTTTTGTTTTCCCATCTGTGTGATGTGACTACAGAAATAGCACTAGGGGAGGCTGGGGGTGGTTTGAGTTTTATTATGACTACAAGTCCAGACAACGCTGAGACCCAGTGCATCCTAGCTATGGGAGTTCTATGGACATTACTATTATTATTATTATTATTATGATGTTGTTGTTATTGTTTTATGTTGCACCTTAATGCTGAGACAAGTTCCAATGACATTTTCTTTTCTGATTCTGACACTAGATCAGTCAACCAACCAAAGTGTGTTTGGAGAGCACAGTTCATACGAAAGTAACTCAAAGTGCTTTACAACAGTTAAAACATATTCAGATCACAACACAATATAAATTATGAGACACAAATAAAAGCATGAATAAACAATCAACAACGTAGATCAAATGTTTTTAGCCTCGATTTAAACGTAGGGGCCTGTCTCAGCCTCAGGGAGACACGTTTTAGCTCCATTAAACTGGAATGATGTTTCCCCATGAAGGAGTAGCACCATCTCGAGGAGGATCAGGAGAAATGGACAGCGTCTGAGTTAAATATGAGTGTCACAGCAAAGGCTCGGAACACTTCTGACCATGTGATATTTCAGTGGTTCTTTTCTAATGAACTAAATGTCTACATTTCTGGGGGGTTTTCTGCCAATATGGGGTGCTGAGTGTACATTAATGGGAAATAAAATGAACTTTTTTTATTTTGCATGTGTGCAAAGAAACAGAGTGCGAGGGAACCTTTAAAGGGTCCGAACACTTTCCATACCCACTGTAAATGGACAAAGTAAAAAGAAAAGTTAAAGAAATGGTCATGTTTGAAACCTTTGTAAATGTGCACATTACCTTTCTAACGAATGCATTCCAACTGTAATGTTGCATGTGCAGGTGAGTCCGTTGGATCAGGGGGCTGTCGGCACTAAAGCACTGCAGAGGGCGCGCCTTTCGGCCTCAAAACCCAACTTTGAGGTGGGCTCTTCAAGTCAGATCAAATTGTCGTTTGGGAAGACCAACAGGCCTGGTAGGACTTTGCAGCAGCTGCTGTAAACTGTGTCTTTGCTCTTGTGTGTGAAGTGCTCATGAAACCTGATTTTTCAGACAAAGCGGCTCTGGATTCCAACACTGCCAAAATGTGGACACTGTCGGCCAATGATATGGCAGATGATAATGTGGTGAGATTACGCTTCATACCTTGCCTGACCGGCCCGTCCCAACACGTTCTGACAGACTACTTTACAAAACCGTGAGGGTGAGCGATCACATGATCCCAGAAGTGATGCAAAAAACACGTCACGCTTAACCGTATATTACGTAGCCCATGGCAACAAGACATGTTTGGTGTTATCCGTACCGAGTGCTCGTTCCTCATGGCATGTGGAGCTGCGACAAATATAAAGGACTTGTCGGTTTTGTCTCAAATCTTGGAAGCGAGAGCAGAAGTAAACGCTCGATCACTCGCCGGGTCCGCCATCTTGAATGTTTTGGAACGGGCGTGAAAAGAGAGTTCTGCGTCTTCAGTGTGACGCCTTAAAACCGCCACCTGAGATTGGATCGCTCCAAAAAGGATCGACGAAATGATTGGCTCTGACTCGGATTCCAGAGCCTTCTGCATTTGAACAGAATGTAGGCGTGGCTGGCTGGTCAGGCAACTTAATGCCCATCGGCAGTAGGCGATTTGAGGGGGGCTGCGGGGGATGCCATTCCCCGTTGACAAATGACGTATTGTTTTTTCCTCCGCCTCTGCGCTGCTGACACACACAGGCTGAAGCGTGTGATTCGCCACAGCTCAGGTTCATGCGCAGCTCTCATTGGTTTACAGTATCTTCCGCTATCTGCACTAAATTGTAACGTTAGTATATAGCACCAACCCAGAGAGAAGTTCTACATCCCATAAACATTCAGCCTGTCTTTCAGTTATGAGCACAAAGAGCTGATGAACTCTCCACATTTCTGTTCAATTCAATTCAATGGATTTTTGTAACGCCCAAAATCACAACAGTAGTGGTCTCGAGGGGCGACAGAGAAAAACAGAATAAACAATGTTCATAGGGAATTGGAAATGTCCCTGTGTCCTTAGACAGATGTCCCAAGCCCCCCTGTCCTTAGACCCTCCTTCTCAGCCAGGAAAAACTACCAAACCTTTTTGGGAAAAAGTAGAAACCTTGAGAAGTTCCACAGTGAAGGAGAGATCCGACTCCCTCGGACGGACAGGAGGACGTGAGGGAGACAGAGGAGCTGGACCCACTCAGGAGGAGAACCAGGTCTTCGAGGCTGATGAAGAACCGTTCTGGAGTAGAGACCGTTTCTCCAGAATTCTTTTAGAAGCAACATAAAACATGAGGCCTTTAGTTTTCAGACTTAAGTTGTTCTGTCCACACAGCTCACAGACAGAGGGCGCTGGAGAACAGAGAGAGGCTCCACTGACAAACCTTGACACAGGTTTGGACACATGTGCCCAGCAGTGTTTTTATTCTGGCCTTATTTGAATCTTGGAGAGAGTCTGATTAAAGGTGCACTGTGTCACTTTTGGGTGGAGGCTGGACGGACTAGAGTTCTGCGTATCGGCCCCCCAAGACGGTAAGATGTTTGGTTATTATGGCAGTGGGAAATGACAATCGTTTGTGCCCATATTCTACCAAAGCAGCAGCAGTAGTCAGTAGGATGTACAGAAATTGCATTTAAAACTCCCCAAAATCCAGGAAATCACTACTGTCGATAATAGAAAAAAACCGTACTCATTTGCATACCCCCCACCCACTGCCCATCACTGGGTCATCACTGACACGGAAAATGAAGCGTCCCAGGATCAGAGCGGCACAATCACAGGCACTCTTTGCAGGATCTACTAGACTCCGACGCTTTGCTGGATGAAGAGGATCTGAAGAAGCCAGAGCCGACATCGCTCAAAGTGGCCGTCTGTGGAGAAGGAGCGGGCAAGAAGAAGAAGGCCTGCAAGAACTGGTGAGGAGCTCTGCTTTGAGTTCTGCGTTTGTCTGCTTCATTTGGTGATTGGTCTCATGAGTTTGAGAAATCCCATTTATTGTGAGAATTCCTACATTCATTCAGTGGAGCATAAATTCTGAATTGACTGTGCTTTGTCTGTGTTAGCACATGTGGACTGGCCGAGGAGCTGGACCAGGAGAGCCAGGCCAAACACAATGGCAATCTCCCGAAGTCGGCGTGTGGAAGTGTGAGTATACAGCATCCAATGGCACACGGAGGAGGCGTGAGTTTGTTTGTGTCACATGGTTTGTTCCCTTTTCACATCAGTGTTACCTAGGAGATGCTTTCCGCTGTGCAAGCTGCCCATATTTGGGCATGCCAGCTTTCAAACCAGGAGAGAAAATCCTGCTGGACAGCAATACTCTCACAGATGCTTAAACCGCTTCCTCCAAAGCCTGCATTCCACTTCTCTGTTCATCCAAACGCTGGACTTTGTAAAATATGTCTCTCTGTTTATTAAATCTTTCAACTGAATCAATCTGTGTGGTCTCTGTGTTAATATTCTACATACAACGGAACGCTCCTGGATGAACGAGGGACGACGCCGACACTGAGTCGGACGGAGAGCATCTTCTGAGTACTGTTACGAGACCGTGAACAATTCTTTCAAACTAACGAAGCTGTAATCTTCTTTGTCAGAAGTGGTCTTACAACATACACCCACACAGCTGATTGATTTTTGTTGGTGTATGAAATGACTTCAAATGAAGGTCACCTTTGGGTTGGATCAGGTGCCACTTCAGTTTGTGCCTGCAGGTGGCAGACCCTCCACCATTGGCCCTTTTCCAAACCACTCGGTCCTGCATTTCGATGTCCTACAGCTCACTTTGCACGTTCCCTTGAAGGTGCTGCTTCATTGAGTTCCAAAGAAAGAGAAGAGTCTCGTGTCCTTCACAGCGAGTGGGCATCAGAGCGTCCTTCATGCCTGGGCAGTGTAGAGGAGCGTGCACGTCAAAGGGCCGTTCAATGCGCCTGATTGGACAAAAAGAGGTGACTGTGTCAGTAGCCTCTGTTTGTACCCAACAACATGTTTTGTAAAGTGCAAAGATCAAATATTACCATTTCAATTTTCTTCAAAGTCCCAGTAGTTGCTTTTACCGTACGGCGCATGACGTGAAGACTGGAACGGATTAAAGTCAGGTACAAGCCCTGTCATTGCGATTTATATCATGGCATTGCAGACTTTCATAAATGTGTAAACTTATTTTTATTTGATCCTATTGTCAATTTAAACTGTCTTTTAATGCATGCCCTTTGGACTTCATATGTTGTAATTATTGCTCAGTGTTTTATGTTGCACCTTAACGTTCCTCTGTTTGTGAAGTTTGTTTTTTGACAATGGCAATAAAGCTTTTTCTCATTCTTATAAATGAAAGGAAACCCGCACTTGGATTAAATATGCTCCTGAGATGAACGTGTCAGACGCTGATATTTTTGTGTAAATTTGCACCTATAAACCCATTTATTACATCATTTGATCTGTGAATGTTTCCCAAATGATGTATTTGATCCATGAGCTGGTTTTTGGTGTTTGGTCCAATATTAAGAGATTTCATAGTTCCGCGTTGGTAAATGAGTGAATAAAATAGTGCTGAGGCCAAACGTGTCTTTATTGGTTCAGAAAAATAACTTCCAAACAAAAATCATAGCTTTGACCCACATTACAGACTCCTTTCGAATAGGATCAAACCTCGCCAGCAAGATCCATCAGGTGATTCTTTTGCAGTGCACCTTCGGTTTAACGGGCCAATTACAAGGCATTTGACCAGAGAGTTTAAAGACACTTGAAAATTCTGAATGGCAAAATCAATATAATTAACCCAATGGCATCGGGAGTTTTCCAAGTGGCATCCTTTGATGTTAACGGCATATTGAACCCAATTAATCAATCAAAAATGTTTACCAAAATGAGAAAAGTAAGTACAGACATTATATATTCACTAAAGTCTCATTTGAACGACTTTGAACATCAAAAACGAACCAAACTGGAAAGTCGTGTCATTCATACAGCGGCAAACATAAGAGGGGGGTTGCAAACAGAAGAGGGGGGGGTTGCAAACAGAAGAGGGGGGTTGCAAACAGAAGAGGGGGGTTGCAAACATAAGAGGGGGGTCGCAAACAGAAGCAAAAGGGGGGTTGCAAACAGAAGAGCCCCCCTCTTATGTTTAGGTTGCAGTGTTGAGCTCAGGCTTTTGAACACCGTTTGAATGTGAAGACAAAGATGATATTAATGGAAGGGTTAGTGCTATGTTTGCTGGATGTCTACAGTTTTTGATGTATGTCTGTTCTCTGTATGTTCGTGTTTTTTTGTTGTTACTTTTCATGTGTTCATACAAATTAACAAAAAATTAAAGAAAGAGACATGGGGCTTGTTTGATTTGGTTTGGCACCCTGGGTGCGCGGGGTTAGCGCTGGTGCAGCTAGCTTGATGGTAGCATTGCTACTGATTCTCTGTGTGGTTTTTAGTTTTATTTTTCTCAGACATGTTCACAAAAAAAGTGTCCAGTTTCTTCATATGTCTGCTCTCCACTCCAAGGACCGCAGCTGAACCGCCATCGTCCCAGAAGTCAGACCTGTTTTTATTACTCATTTTAGATCAATATTGTGATTTCCAACAAACAAAATGTATACTTATGTTATTGTTTAAAAGACACATATTATGCAAAATGTACTATTGTTTCTTAGATTTTAACCCTGTTCTAAAGCAAACGATACATTTACTTAAAATAAATTGGTTAAACTACAGAAAATCATACATTTGTGTAACGCTCAATCACTCAGTTCACTTTTTTACTTTTATTGACCAAATAAGATTTGTTTTTTATGGTGGACATTGTGAATTTAGTTGAAAGAGGAAAGGAGCTGAAGTTGACCGAGGGACCTTGAAAAGTGAGGAGTCACACATCTATTTCAACAACTAAATAAATCAGTTCCAATTCAATCCAAGTTGATCATTTCACGTGAAGCTGTTACAAGATGGAGACAGGAGATGAAAAGCATTTAACGCTGATGGTTTTCCTAATATTAAAGGATCACGCACAGACAGAAAACATGCTTGGAATTGTCACAGTTGTTACACAGTTTAAAGCTGCAGTTCAATGAATTATGAAAACTGAATCTCTTCCACCTTCATCCTCTGTGTGATGTGTGGGCCGGCTCACGGAGCTGACATGGATCTAAAAACCACAGACATAAAAGTTAGATTGAGGGTCCCTTAACCAAGAGTCACATCCAGAAGCTGCTGAAGACGTGAGGTGTTTAATGAAGATGCAGAGGAGTAGATCACGTCTCCATGTCGTCCTTCTCTTTCGCAGGCGGCGCTTTGGCTTCAGCACGTTGTGACCCAACGGCTGCACTCCCGGTAAGTTCACCTGGAGACCCGCCAAAAGAGGAAACCAGGTCCAATCCAGGACTGAACCAGGTCGGACCTGGGACTAATGCTCCAGTCCCAAATCCCCCCTGTAAATGTTTTTGTATCTAATAAGTCAACAGACTTAGGTCATGGCTTCTGGACTTCTGGCTTCTGGACTTCTGGACGCACTTCGCTGCTGCAAAACGTGGTGTTAAAATCGTCGTTTGACCCACCCAAACCCAAAGAACAAAGAAGAGAGATGAATAATCAAGGAAAAAAGTCTGGTGGCACCAAAACAAGACAAAGCTGACGGCCCACGGCTCCGTTGGAAAACAGCCTGCAGCACAAGCTAAAGAGGCTAGAGTGGCTAATGAAGCTAGCACAGCTTACAAACTTGCGAGCTGCGCTCCTTCTCCAGCGTAGATGCAGAGTCCCGCCCAGTCGAAGACTCACACGACTTCTTTGCGTCGGAAGGGGGAGAAAACGCAATAGGTCATTGGCTGTGGCTCAAGATGTCCGAAGTGCAGCGTGCCATGGAGTCTCTGAGAGCCGAGTTGTTAGCCACCAAAGCTCCGGCAGTGTCAGAGGCAGTGACCGCTAAATTGAAAGCGGATGGAATAACGGGAACATGCATTGAGGAGGTTGAGCAACGTGTATCAGACGATATGGACGATCTGCAGACAGTAAGGGCCGAGATGGAGGCGCTGCGGGCCAGGGTGACGACACTGGAGTCTGAGGACAGTAACATGAAGAATAAGCTCCTGGATTTGGAGTCCAGATCCCGTCGTCCTAACCTGAGGCTTGTGGGCATAGAAGAAGGAGAGGAAGGAAAAGACACTGAAAGCTTCCTGGAGAAGATCATACCAGAGCTCCTTCTTAACTCAGGAGTTGAAGTCCCTCCCATCACAATCGAAAGAGCGCATGGCCTGGGCAAACCAAGACCAGCAACTGATGAACCACGAGGCCTGAATATGAGGTTTCTCAACGACCGTGTGAAGGAATGCGTCCTGAAGGCTGCAAGGGTTAAAGGAGACCTGCAGTACAAAGGCAAGTGTGTCTTATTTACTCCAGATATTCCATACGAGGTTTGTCAACAACAAATGAATGATCTGACTTCACAGGAAATAGTTAAGAAAATGCTCTTTACCAAACAAAGATATTATGAGAATGGATCAAAATGTTCTAAATTATTATCTTGGAAACTTCAAAAACAACAGGCTGAAAGAACATGTTTCCAGAAAAAAATATGTCATCTGAAGACAAAATTTGAATCCTTCTATAAAAAACTTTTTTCAAAAATTCAGGATGATAAAGAAAATGATATAAACTCCTTTCTGGAAACCCTCAATTTGCCTGTTATGTCAGAAGAACATGATTAAATAATGAGGAGCTGAAATAACAGTTTTGGAAATACAAAGCGCAATTAAAAGATTAAAAAACAATAAATCTCCGGGAAGCGATGGGTTCATCTCAGAGTGGTTTAAAGCTTTAAAAGACACACCCTTTTGGCAACTTTTAACTGGGCACTTAAAGAAACTCAGACCCCTCCTTGTTGGAAAGAGGGCATCATATCCCTGATACCTAAAGAGGGGAAGGACCGACTAGAATGTGCCTCATACAGACCCATTTCTATTCTGAATGTGGACTATCGTTTATACACCTCAATTATGTCCAAAAGAATGGGCTCCCAAATACTCCCAAATATAATCCATAATGATCACACAGGATTTATTACCAAATGACAGACACAAGACAACATAAGACACATAATGGATCATATACAAAAACAACAAAATAAAGCCATAATAATTAGTTTGGATGCGGAGAAAGTGACGATTTAATTATGCAAAATATTGGGTCTCTTTACGATGGTCCAATATCAAGAATTAAAATCACTGGTCATCTGATAGGTCCACTGACTCTGGAAAGAGGGGTCAGGCAGGGCTGTGCCTGGTCTCCCCTCTTGTTTGCTTTGTATTTGGAACCATTGACCCAATTTATTAGACAATCAAAAACAGTTCACGGTGTTATAATTGATGGGACGGAACATAAAATCGCCTGCTGCAGATGAAGTTCTATTGTATTTGACCAAACCAGAAATGTCCATACCCAATGTGATGCATTTTCTTCAAGAAGTTGGTCCAATGTTTGGATACAAATTAAATGTACAAAAGACTGAAATTCTCTCTTACTGGCGCCCCCCTCTGACCTGTAGAAAGACTTACCCATTTAAATGGCAAACAGAATCTCTTAGATATTTAGGTGTGGACCTCCATAGAGACCTAACAACAATTATGGAGAAAAATTATACCCCACTTTTTACTATTAAAAAAAGACTTGAAACTATAAAAATGAATGTTTTGCCCAGGTTTCTCTGTCTGTTCCAGACTCTTCCAGTTTCCATGCCCAACCGTCTGTTGGAGTGGAATAAAGCAATCTCAAGATTCATATGGCATATACATCTGATTCAAAACTTTACAGTTATCAAAAGAGAAAGGGGGCTGGGGTTTATCTTGTTTGAAAAATTACTTTGTTTCAGATCAGATCAGAGCCTTGCTAAACTGGTGTGACCCAGAATATGAAGCTCAATGGAAGAACATTGAGATTAATGTCGTGCCGGTGGTTCCTGTGCAGGCCTTTACTGGCAGATGACATACAGTTGAGTCGTCTGGGGAGGTGGAGAACCCTTGGGTGAAGTCTGTTCTTACAACATGAAAGGAGCTGATCAAAACATACAAACTAAACAAAGATGTTAAAATTCTAAATTGTTGCTTATGATCAAAATGTCACAGCTAACAGCACAGACTCAAGATTTAAAGTCTGGACAACAAAAGGTCTAAAGGTCTTTTACCAGATTGTAAAGGAGAATCATCTGAAGAGCTTTGATGAGGTTGAGAGAATCCTTTGATTTAGAGAAACAGGACTTTTATAGGGTATTTACAAATAAGGAGTTATTATAATCAAGGAAATCAAAAAGGAGATGATGACTTCATCATAGCCCTTTGACCGAAATATTTATTCAATCATATAAATCAGAGCTTTCAAGGGGATTAATATCTAAACTGTACAAATGTATTAACAATTTGAGCACTCACTCTACTGATTACATGAAGGGTAAATGGGAAAGAGAGGGTCACTTTGTTCTGGCTGATGAAGAGTGGGAAAGTATATGTACATCTCAGTGGAAAACCACAAAGTCACATGTTTGGAGGGAATTCTGTTGGAAAAGTGTGTCTCTCTTCTTTCTAACCCCATGTCAAAGTGCCCATTACTCACAGGGAAATGCAGACTGTTGGAGAGGCTGTGGCAGCAGGAGGCAAACCACTATCATGTGTTTTGGGATTGTCCTGTTGTTCACAAGTTTTGGACTGAGATCAATAAAGCCTTACAGACAATTTTATGACATCACCATCCCACTGGACTTCAGAACTATGTATTTGGGCCTCAGGACTCCTGCCATGGACACAACCAGCAGTTATCTCTGGAGCATCCTCCCCTAGGCTCTTACAAAAAAAAAATGGATGACACAAAAATGTACCGACAATCAACCCTTTCTGATTTCTGATTTTAGAAAAATAAAAAGTTTCGACTCTCATCCAAGAGTCATTCTCAATCATTCTCAGTCCCGAGACATAAGGGATAGAGACAGAGCACAAGAGGTGCCCACCAGCTCAGAGGGCAAGAGGAAAGAGGAAAACACACGTCTGGAATGCTCTCTCAGCCTGTGTGGAGACCAGACTTTGGCTCTGAACAAAGTGAAGAGAACCAAAAATCAGGACAAAAGGGACAAAAGGGAAACAAAACCAAGAAGAAAGGGGGGGTCTCTATCCCTTATGTCTCGGGACTGTCAGAAAAACTGCAAAGAATTTTTAGACAACACGAAGTCCCTGGAGCACGTCCAGGAACACGTTAAGACAAAAACTGGTTCACACCTAAGGACAAGATGCAACACAAAAACAGAGCAATGTAGTGTATTCTGTCCAATGCAGTGAAGAAAGCTGTAAAGAGCGCCACATAGGGGAGACTAAACAGCCATTGCACAAGAGGTTTTATCAGCACAGAAAGACACTTGAGTTCAGGACCCCAGAGCGCTGTGCATCTTCATCTTAAAGCCACAAACCACTCTATTGAAGACAGTGAGGAGAAGGTTCTGAGCAGGAGAAAAGATGGTTTGAAAGAGGAGTTAAGGAGGCCATCTTTGTTAAAAAAGAGAATCCTTCCTTAAATTGTAATGGAGGTTTAAGATTCAACCTTCCCGTTGTTTATAATGGTCTGCTGAAACCATGGAGACGCCGAGGCATTCTGATGCTAAACAGGCACTCAAGGTGAGGCAGCCGAACGCCAGGGAACAATAGGCCCATCCCATTTGGTTTCGATGGCCCATTATCACGGTTCCCGCCCTGTGGGCGGGGCTCTCACTGAGTAGGATATAAACAAGAGTTCTCAGACTTGTTTCACAGATTGAGAATGACTCTTGGATGAAATCGAAATGTTTTATTTTTCTAAAACAGAGTCCGGATGAAACAACTGAGCCTTTTTCTACAATGTTAGTGCCATATGTACCATCTCGGACTCTGAGGACCTAAGGGACCGGCCGCCCGCTGGTGCCAGAGTCAGGACTAAACATGGAGACTCTTCAGTCTCCCTGAAGATGTGAGACAGGTTCTACTCTGGCGATGTTCAAATCTAAACTAAAAACTGTTTTGTTTAGCTGTGTTTGTGACTGAAATGATTTTCTTTGCACTCTTCTCTTTTATGTCTGAAACTGTTTTCTGATTTCCGTCTTGTGATTTTAATGTATTTTTTCCTGCTGTATGAAGCACTTTGAATTACAAATTGTGCTCTACAAATAAACTTGCCTTGCCTTAAGTACATTTGACAGTGGATACTTTTCACTGCGTTATATTTAAAAGTAGATGTCTGCACTTTCTGCTCCACTACATTTGTGAAAGGTATTGAAAAGTGAACTTTCTGTTTGGTTTGGGGAGATATTTTTTTGCACATTCAGAGTACTTAAAGATTCAAGTCCCAGATTTGAGAAAAAGAAAATGTAGAAATAAAAAATCAAGAAAGGAATTGATTGACATAAAAAACAAACAAAAAACCCCACATTTAAAAAAATCAAGATCACACTGCATTTCTCTCTTGAATAGTTTTTATATTTGATACCTTTACTTGAGTACATTTTGGCTTCTTCTATCAATGTTAAAAAGAAGTTGAATATTTTTATGGTTCAGGGAGCTGGAGGAGCAGCCAGGAGTGGAGACGAGAGCGAGGACAGGAGAGGGTCAGAAGCCAAGAGTCAAATGAGCAGGACGTGAGCTGCAGACCGGGGTGGGACCGACTGGAGTGGGACTAACAGGAACGGTTCCTGAGGAACCTGTTAACTGAACCAGCAGAACGTGGTAAGAAGGGTTCTGATGGTCGTCATTCTTTTTGATTTCTTGGTTATAATAACTCCTTATTTGTAAATACCTATAAAAGTCCTGTTTCTCTAAGTCAAAGGATTCTTTCAACTCAAAGCTCTTCAGATGATTCTCCTTTACAATCTGGTAAAAGACCTTTAGACCTTTTGTTGTCCCAGACTTTAAATCCCTGAGTCCTGTGACATTTTTGGTCATGAGCCAACCAATTTAAGATTTTAACATCTTTGTTTAGTTTGTATGTTATGATCAGCTCTCTCCTTTTTTTTTTTTCTTTTTTTTAAGTTTTTACAATGACCACAACGAAACAAACAGAACAGGACAAAGGAAACACACAAGCCCTCCATATGTCAGTCAAACTCACATGCAATTCAGGCTGGAACGCGAAGACTCCAATCGCAGCCACAAACCAGGACTCCCCCAGCAGAGTGGTTCACAATCAGTTCCCCAATACCAGTAGGGAAAAAATTCCCTGGTGGAGCGTAAACACCCTACAGCACATGGTGTCAAACTCCAAGGCCCGCCAGACGTTTTCATCTGGCCCGCCGAACATTTCTAGTTTATAATCGTAGTTCATATTTCCAATGAGATATATCGCGTTTTTATCGCATAGAACTACAATTCCCACAATATCTTTGCAGGCCGCGGCCCCTCCCCCGCGCTGCTCTGCGCTGTGTGCTGCCAGCGCAAAGTGCCGAGGGACAGCGACCAGCGACACTAATCGCAGCAGGTTTAAAACTCGAACAACACCGGCAGCTGCGATGACCTGTAGCGCCCAGCGACAGCTTCCACGTGGCGCTCTGCCCCAGGGCAGATCGTGGGAGAACACGAGGAATAAAAAAGACCGATCTTTGTGGACGTTTGAGCCGTTGCTAAAAGGTGCGCTAATGTGAAGCTAACAACAAGAAAACGAAACTTCTTTGATGGCAGCTCTGTGAGGAAAAACATCCAAACCAGTGCAAAACCTGGACAGATCATGAGCCACAGGTAAAAACACAGGTCAGAGTGTAATAAAGTCTGAACATGACAGGGTGAAGCTGCTTTGAGCTCTCATTTGATTCACCACATGGATCATTTGTCACTAAAAATAAGCTTAAACTGTAAAAATAGTGAGCTCATATTGAGTTTAGTGCAGCAACATTAACATGTCTGTGATACAAACATTTTAATATCCAGAATCATATCACAACGTCCATGTTCCTGTTCCTGCTGCTGCATGAATATGGACTCAGTGTCCACATAGAACTATTACTAGGCTATATAACATTCGGTATATTTTTTATTGTTTTATTTTTTACATTATGTTCGGCCCGCGACCCAGCCTGAGCGTCGAAAAGCGGCCCCTGGCCCAAAATGAGTTTGACACCCCTGCCCTACAGGATAAAAACCCTTCCATTAATACTTCAACCAGTACACATCTGCCCTCCCTGTCTTCACATTCAAAACCTTGCCCAAAAGCCACTCGATTTGAAATCAATATTGCAACTCCCCTTCTGTGATTGACTCAGTATGATGAATAGTACCATTTTTTTATACAAAAATTGTGTTCGTTTTTGGTGTTCAATGTTGTAAAAATGCGTCTCTTGTAAATATATGCCTATTCTTTCTCTTCTCATTTTTGTCAAATTCTTGATCGTTTGATTGGGTTTACTATGCCGTTATTGTTAAAGGATGCTACTAGTAAAAAATCTGATACCACTGGGTTGATTGTATTAATTTTGCCATGGATCATTTTGAAAGGTTTTACATTATCTGGTCGAACACCAAACACAAACGCGAGAACAACAGAACTGCACCAAACCCAAAACCTGATCATGTAAATGATCAAAAAGTGGATGGAAGTCCATTCCTAATAAAGGGCCCCCAAAAGCTCTGCAGCCACTCCTGGCTCCGGTCCTCACAAAGGACTCGACACATCACCATCACAGTACACCACGCCCCCCTGTGGCCCTCTACATGTATTTTCCCATCTTTCCACAAATCCAAACTTCCACAATTGGCACTGATGAGTAGATGTATTTAGACACAGAGTTTATGTCCTAAAGCAGACAGCCATGTGGCATAAAAGCAGATGTTAAAAACAAATAAATCATATCACTTTCATCAGTCTCTTCAAATCAACAGAAGTGTATCACCATGTGACCACAGTCTGAGCTCACATACCCCATGCTGGTGGCTCCATCTCTTGTCACTGTTCCGTTCTCTGTGCTTTTCATCTTCCTGAGGAGCACCTCTGCTTCTCCTGGTGTTCTGCGTGTGAGTGTTTTACCTTCGTATGTCACCAGAAGAGTTGCAGAGAGAATCCATGTCTCAGTTTTCTCTTCCTGAGCTCCTCACAGATGTGGCGGAACTTTCCTCGCTGATGACGAACCTCGCATGAAATATCTGGGGCAAAGAAGACACGCCTTTGTACTGGGGGTCTTCTTTAACTTTTGCAGCCCTTCATGATGATCGTTAAGAAACCTCATAAGCCCCCCTCACTATGATTATGTTATTTCAGCACCAATTTTTTTTATTATACTCTTTGATCATGGCGGGTAAATTGATAGTGTCCAAAAAAACATTTATTCTTCTTCTTTCCTGATATATGCGCCTCAATTATGTCCAAAAGAACGGAACAAATACTCCCAAATTGAATCCACAATGATCAGACATGATTCATTAACGACAAACACAAGACAACATAAGAAGATCTTGAAGAAGAATGAGCCAAATAAAAAAACAACAAATAAGCTGTAATAATAAGTCTGGACGCTGAGAAAACTCTTGATTCTGTTCGCTGGACTTGTTTGTTTAAAGTGCCAACCAAATTTCAAATGGACGATTTAATCCTAGAAAACATTGGGTCTTGATTTTAGGACTATGTATTTTGGCCTCAGGACTCCTGCCATGGACACAACCATCAACTATCTCTGGAACATTCTCCTGGCTGCTGTAAAATGGAAAGGATTACATTTGGATTAAATTTTAAAATGGTTACATTTGACAGACCGGGGCCCGGCCGGGTGCAACCCGAACGAGTGACATGGGGCCGTCCTCCCGTGGACCCACCACCTGCAGGAGGATCCGTAAGGGGCCGGTGCAGAGTGATCTGGGCGGCAGTCGACGGCAGGGGCCTCGACGACCGGAACCCCGGACCCAGAGACTAACTCTGGGGACATGGAACGTCACCTCGCTGGGGGGGAAAGAGCCTGAGCTTGTGCGGGAGGTTGAATGGTTCCGACTAGATATAGTCGGCCTCACCTCCACGCACAGTTTGGCACTGGAACCCATCCTCTCGAGAGGGGCTGGACGCTCCACTTCTTCTGGTGTTGCTTATTGCCCCACTGCTCAGCCGCCATGTGTTGGAGTTTACCCCAGTGAACAAGAGGGTCGCGGGTTGGGGGCAGGTCTCTCACTGTGGTGTCGACCTACGGGCCGGACAACAGTGCTGAGTACCCGGCCTTCTTGGAGTCCCTGGGAGGGGTACTGGATAGTGCACCGACCGGGGACTCCGTTGTTCTACTGGGGGACTTCAACACCTGGAGAGGGGTGATTGGAAGAACGGCCCCCCGATCTGAACCCGAGCGGTGTTCAGTTATCGGACTTCTGTACTAGTCACGGACTGTCCATAACGAACACCATGTTCAAGCACAAGGGGGTCCACCAGTGCACGTGGCACCAGGACACCCTAGGCCGGACATCAATGATCGACTTTGTTGTCATGTCATCTGACCTCCGGCCGCGTGTCTTGGACACTCGGGTAAAGAGAGGGGCGGAGCTGTCAACCGACCACCACCTGGTGGTGAGTTGGCGCTGCTGGCGGCGGAGGAAGCCGGACAGACTTGGCAGGCCCAAGCGTATATAGTGAGGGTCTGTCGGGAACGTCTTGTGGAGCCCGCTGTCAGCAGGGTCTTCAATTCACACCTCCGGGAGAGCTTCTCCCAAATCCCGGGGGAGGCTGGGGACATTGAGTCCGAGTGGACCATGTTCTCGACCTCCATTGTCAATGCGGCTGCTCGGAGCTGTGGTCGCAAGGTCTCAGGTGCCTGTCGCGGCGGTAACCCCCGAACCCGGTGGTGGACACCGGAAGTACGGGATGCCGTCAGGCGGAAGAAGGAGGCCTATCAGGCCTCTTTGGCTTGTGGGACTCCTGAGGCCGTTGACGGGTATCGGCGGGCCAGGAGTGCCGCAGCTCGTGCTGTCGCAGAGGCAAAAACCCGGGTTTGGGAGGAGTTCGGGAGGCCATGGAGGAGGACTATCGGTCGGCCCCAAAGAAATTCTGGCAAACCGTCCGGCGCCTCAGGAGGGGAAGCAGTGTTCCACCAACACCGTTTACAGTGCGGGTGGGGACCTGCTGACCTCGACTGGGATGGTCGTCGGACGGTGGAAGGAGTACTTTGAGGACCTCCTAAATCCCACTGTCACGTCTTCCGAAGAGAAGTAGAGACTGAGGACTCAGAGGCTGACTCATCCATCACCCAAGCCGAAGTCACTGAAGTTGTTGGCAAACTCCTCGGTGGCAGAGCTCCCGGGGTGGATGAGCTACGCCCCGAGTACCTAAAGTCGCTGGATGTTGCAGGACTGTCTTGGTGCCTCTGCAACATCGCGTGGTGGTTGGGGACGGTGCCTCTGGACTGGCAGACCGGGGTGGTGGTCCCTCTGTTCAAGAAGGGGATCGGAGAGTGTGTTTCCAACAACAGAGGGCTCACACTCCTCAGCCTCCCTGGTAAGGTCTATTCCAGGGTACTGGAGAGGAGAATCCGACCGATAGTCGAACCTCGGATTCAGGAGGAGCAGAGTGGTTTTCGTCCTGGTCGTGGAACACTGGACCAGCTAAGGTGGCTCGGGCATCTGTTCCGGATGCCACCTGGAGGCCTCCCTTGGGAGGTGTTTCGGGCACGTCCCACCGGGAGGAGGCCCCGGGGAAGACCCAGGACACGCTGGAGGGACTATGTCTCTCGGCTGGCCTGGGAACGCCTCTGAATCCCCCCGGAGGAGTTGGGGATAAGGAAGTCTGGGAGTCCCTGTTTAGACTGCTGCCCCCGCAACCCGGCCCCGGATAAAGCGGAAGAAGATGGATGGACATTTGACAGACTTTGGACCAAATGGGATGTTTTCTTTGGGTTTTGTGTGTCATGATTTCTCTCTTTTGTTGTTGGATGTCTACGTTTATGTCTAAGTTTTCTCTCTGAACTTGTTTTGTTTTACCGTGGTTGTTCTTTTGTGTTATACATTTTTATAAATATATAAATATATAGTACCACGGCCCCTTATTCCAGGGGGGGGGGTTTGGTAGAGAAATTGGTGCTGATGACCCCGTATTTCAGATTTTTGTTCCTCAAATGCTCATGATGAGTCTTCTCACTTGGGAGTGAGAAAAACATGTGACCGTGTGCTGCGCTATTTTTCTGGCCCAAATGAAGACATGCTAAGTACATTAAATCCTTTCACTTCTGTCAGTTAACTGCAAAAACCAGTCGGTCGAGCGCCCAACCCCAGAAAATCGTCAAGGGGCGTCATGTTAATTTGTTTAAGCCAAACTATTCTCATGGTGGAGTGAGGGAAGTCTGGGAGTCCCTGCTAAGACTGCTGCCCCCACGACCCGGCCCCAGATAAGTGGAAGAAGATGGATGGATAATTTAAGATGCCCCTCATCTATATTAAATATTATCGGCCAATACAATATTGTGATGTCATCTGAACAAAACACTTAAAATAAACAGTCCCACAGAATAGTGCCATAGAGTGTTGAAACCCTGGAGCTGGAGCTGGAGACGCCCGAGGCATTCTGATGCTAATCAGGTACTCAATGAGGAGGGAGCCAAATCAGTGTACAATAGGATGTAGATGGCCCATCTCAGGGCTGTTAGAAAACAAAGAGAGTAGTCTCAAGTGAAACTGAAAAATCCCTTTATCAGGAGGTCCCGCCCTGTGGGCAGGGTTTACATAGAGGAGGATATAAAACCTGAGTTCCCAGACTCGTTTCGCAGATTGAGAATGACTCTTGGATGAAAGTTGAAACGTCCAGATGATACAACATCTTTTTCTTCAATGGAACACTCCTGAACGAATGAGGGATTACACCGACAGTCTGTGTTTTGTTCCACAAACAGGGAGCAAAGGTGCTGAAAGTCTTTTTTGCTGATTCGGTGTTGACAAGGTGCGACTGTCATATAAAGATATCCTGAGATCTCAATTGATGAATACTTTATCTGATATTCATGTCCCTGTTGTCATAATAACCAGGCAAAATCCCAATGAAAGCCTTATGAACAAACAAACAAACAAACAAACAAACAAACAGCTGTTCTCTTCTCACATTCAGTGACTGCCATCCTACTTAAGTAGTATAATATTATACAAATAATTTAACTGAGCCATTTCCACAATTAAACCTTAATGCTTGTTATCATGAAATAAGAATAACTACTTGAAATAGTTTGATACTGTAGGAAAATTAAACAATTGAACTTGTCTGTCAACTAATCTGTGTCTCAAACATCCTCCCTTGTTTGAAAGGTTGTATGAAATATGATATGGCTTAAACTCCTTTCAGAGAGTATTGCTCATGCACATGTCAAATGTCTGCTCTTGCCTAATGTAAAGCCCAGGCTGAAGAGGACAATCCCTCTAATGAGATTATGTTCAGTATTAGACGCTCACATCCTGGAGGCAGCAGCACTGATCTGCAGCCTGCGAACAAACCTCATTCAGAAGATTCATTACTGTAGAGATTGAACAAAACCACATGAACCTGTTTATATACATTTTAAAGCCATTATTTTAAGTTGCACTGTAGCTTTTCTGGTGGGGCTCTGCCAACTGCCCATCTCGGTGGAAGTATTATTGCTTGCTCATATTGTTCTGCAGTATTAAATTTATCTATCTACATGAAGTCAAGCTTGCCGCACCACCACTTAAAGAAGTCAGCTCTGTGGAGAGGCGAGCCTGCCCTTTCAATGCAACAAAAGCATCTGCATATGTTATACCGTGGGACATCCAGGAAAAGTAATAACATCTCCATGGAGACAAGCCGGTGGTGGACCAGCCATCTGAAACCTTACATAATTACAACAAATCTGCAATCTGACAGTGAATTCGACTGTGAATCAGCTCAGAATCCAACTGTAAAGGTTATGCTGACGGCAGGGGGAGAGAAAGAACACTTCGACTCAACAATTCATTTCCTCAACACTTGGACTGAAAAACATGTTATTTAAGGAGAGAAAGGTCATCAGTTTTCAACTGTGTGTGATCTGTTTCAATAATAAACATGTATTATATTAATGCTTTGTCTTAATGAGTATGTTAAAACTGTATTAATGCTTTGTTTTAATGAGTGTGGTTCAAGCTTCACATGCACACTGCTAAACACATTCCATTCCTTGCTCTGTCTGCTTCTTCTGACATGGACTCAAGGTCGCTCACCGGCACCTCCCGGTGTATCTGTCCCTGTTGATTGAATACTTTTTCCGCCCACACCTGGACTGGCAAGAAAATCATGGAAAAGTACCACAGAGGAGGGTCCTGAGACTCAACCTTCATTAATATTCATCATGATTTTTGTCTTAATGCACAACGCGAGGGAGAGACAGAGGTCCAGACTGAGCACCTGGTGGAGACTCTCCCATGTTAGGGACAGCACGCGTTGATTTGTCTTAGCCTGTGATCGCAAGGAAATACACTTTTTTGTCTGGTTTTCTCAGGTAATTGAATCCAACAGATCCCAAAGTCTGTGTCAGTGATAAATGTGAGCGGAGCTGCAGTGTGATGTTCTGCCCTTCAAAGTAAAACTCCAGTAAATGTATTGTTGGTTAAACTGAGAAAGTTGAGAATATAGGCCCTGTTCACGAAACCTGTTCCTGTTTCCTTAAAAATGCAGAGCTCCACTTCCTGCTCCATTCATTCCAGGAAATTAGCTGAGTCTCGCTAAAATAAATCAATAATGAATGAAGACAAATCAGAGAGCGACTTCCAGATGGATAATCAGTGTGTTAAGACCTTTATGTACCATGTGAATACTTCACCTTGAAACATTTATGTTTAAAAAAGTATAGTAGCGTAGTTTCTCTAAGCTAATGCTAACATGCAATAAATGTCATCAATCATGTTCTAATAACAGCACAAATTGAACTAACCTATTTTATAAAAACACTCCACTTTGCATTCTAGGTACTTTTGTCAAGTTTGTCTTTTTCATATTTAAGTTGTAATGCCTTACAAAAACATTTACTTTTGTAGACACGTAGGTGTCTTTTTATTTTCATTTATATGAGCAACACTCAGATCATTTCCACAGAGAATGAACGGAACGAGAAGTGAAGATCTGAACTTTTTACAGCATTGGGGACTAGGGTCTATCATAAAAGGGCCAGTCGTCATGAAAAGGGCCAGTCGTGAAAAGGGCCAGTCGTGAAAAGGGCCAGTCGTGAAAAGGGCCCAGTCGTGAAAAGGGGGCCTGTCGTCGTGAAAAGGGCCAGTCGTGAAAAGGGCCAGTCGTGAAAAGGGCCAGTCGTGAAAAGGGCCAGTCGTGAAAAGGGCCAGTCGTGAAAAGGGCCAGTGAAAGGGCCAGTCGTGAAAAGGGCCCGTCAGTCGTGAAAAGGGCCAGTCGTGAAAGGGCCAGTCGTGAAAAAGGGCCAGTCGGCCAGTCGTGAAAGAGGCCAGTCGTGAAAAGGGCCAGTCGTGAAAAGGGCCATGTCGTGAAAAGGGCCCTATCGTGAAAAGGGCCAGTCGTGAAGAGGGCCAGTCGTGAAGAGGGCCAGTCGTGAAAAGGCCCAGTCGTGAAAAGGGCCAGTCGTGAAGAGGGCCAGTCGTGAAAAGGGCCAGTCGTGACTTCCGCGTATGACGTCAGCGACGCACGTTCATTCCGCTGCTGCTGAAATATATCTTAAAAATGATCGAAAAATGATCGACCCACAAAATCCAAAGAAACAAGGAGCAAGGGATGAGCAAACGCGGAGGATACAAATCTGGTAACACTACGGGAACTAATCAGAATCAGAATCAGAATCAGAAAGAGTTTATTGCCATTGTCAATGAACAAAATTCACCAAACATAGGAACTTGTCTCGGCCTTAAGGTGCAACATAAAACACTGAGCAATAATAAAACAACATATATTCAGTCAAACAAAGGGCATGCATTTAAGGGACAATTTAAAATGACTATAGTATAAAATAAAAATAGGCATTACTATGTACACAAGAGTTACAGTTACATTTACAGTTGTAGTGCAGAAAGTGACAGTGCAGTGAGTGATGAAGAGTTGCAGTTAAAGTGGCAGGTGTTTTTGAAGTGTTTCATGAGTCCAACGGCAGAGGGAAAGAAAACTATTCTTGTGGCGGGAGGTTCTGGTCCGGATGGACCGTAGCCTCCTGCCTGAGGGGAGTGGCCTCCTGCCTGCAGGGGAGTGGTTCAAATAGTCTAAGACACACCACGCTCTGGGGACCTGAACTCGCGTGTCTTCTGTGCTGATAAAGCCTCTTGTGCAGTGGCTGTTTAGTCTCCCCTATGTGGCGCTCTTTACAGCTTTCTTCACTGCATTGGATAGAATACACTACATTGCTCTGTTTTTGTGTAGGCATCTTGTCCTTAGGGTGAACCAGTTTTTGTCTTAACGTGTTGCCTGGTTTGAAATAAACAGGGACTTCATGTTGTCTAAAAATTCGTTGCAGTTTTTCTGACAGTCCTGAGACATAAGGGATAGAGACACCCTTTTCTTATTGGTTCTGGTTTCCCTTTTGTCCCTTTTGTCCTGCTTATTGGTTCTCTCCACTTTGTTCAGAGCCCAAGTCGGGTCTCCACAGGCTGAGAGAGCATTCCGGACGTGTTTTTCCTCTTTCCTCTTGCCCTCTGAGCTGGTGGGCACCTCTTGTCCTCTCTGTTGTAGTCTTCTGATCACCTCCAGGTGGCGCTGTAGTGGTTGGTTAGAGCCAAAGAGCAGGATCTGATCCGTGTGTGTGGGTTTCCTACATACTTCTGTCTGGAGCTTCCCGTCTTCTCCTCTGATAGTGGAACAATCAAGAAAGGCCAAGGTTCTCCTGAGAATCTTCTCTTGTAAACCTGATATGCGGGTCCACTGCATTGATGTGCTCTGAGAAGGCTTCAGCTCTTGTTTCTTAATTGACACAAAAGTGTCATCCACGTAACGGTCCCAAAGACTTGGAGCCATGTCTGAAAAGGAAGTCAGTGCCTTCTCTCTCAAAATACTCCATGTACAAGTTGGCCACGATTGGAGAGACGGGCGAGCCCATGGCACAGCCGTGAATCTGTCTGAAGAAGTGTCCCCGGAATTGAAAGTATGTGGTGTTAAGGCAGATGTCTAGTAGTTAGCAGATGTGTTCAGGTGTCAGTTTGGTCCTTTCCTGTAGGTGGTGTCTTCCTGCAGTCTCATCATCACTGCAGCTACTGCCTCAGAGGTCGGGATGCAGGTGAAGAGGGACACAACATCATATGAAATGCTTTCCACATGGTGTTCTGAGGTCCCCACCAAAGGAGCCAAGATGGTTGTTAAATGCTTGGCCACATTGTATATGATGGAATCTGTGACTGCCACTGCTGCACACAATGGGTCTGAGTGGAACCTTCTCTTAAATGCCTAAATGCATGGAATAGCTTCCCCAGGATACAGTCTGTGATACAGAAGCCCGTCTATCACCTCCTCTTTTTCAAGCTTCTCTAAACAGTCCATCACCTTCTTCCTGTAGCCACTGGAGGCTCTCTTTTCAGACGTTTGTATGTGGTCAGGTTCTCAAGGAGGCTGAGTTTACTTTCATAATCAGCTGTATTAAGAATCACAGTGCAGCGCCCCCTGTCTGCTGTAAGAATGTTAATGCTGTGATATTTTAGTTTTCTAAACTTTCTAAAACAACTGAATCTTTTTCTACAATGGAACACTCCTGGACGAATGAGGAATTACACCGACACTTTCTGCACTACAACTGTCAATTTTACTGTAAAAACTGTGTACATAGTAAGCCTATTTTTATTTTTATCCTATAGTAGATTATATATTGTAGATTTAACTTGTTTCTTTAAGGCATGACCTTTTGATTTCATATGTTGTTTTATCATTGTTCATTGTTTTATGTTGCACCAAATCACCAAAGCAAGTTCCTATGTCTGTGAATCCTGTTCAACGGCAATGGCAATAAACCTTCTGATTCTGATTCTTAATGATATCAACGCATTGCTAATCTGGACAGCTACTCTACTAAATATATTAAGAACAAATTGGAAAGAGAAGGTAATCTTGTTTTGACGGACGACGAGTGGGAAAATGCATGTTCATCCCAGTGGAGGACCACAAAATTACATGTCTGAAGGGAATTTTGTTCGAAAAATGTGTCACGTTTTTCATAACACCAGGTCAAAGGAAATGCTATCTGATGGAGAAACTGTGGCACCTGGAGGCAAACCACTATCACGTGTTTTGGGACCTGTTGGACTGAAGTTCACAGCGCACTGCAGACTGTTTTTGATTATCATCCCTCTGAACATTAGAACTATGCACTTATAAACTCCTGCCATGGACACAATGGCAAATACATTTGGCGGGGGGACAAATATCACCAATGATCAAGGCCTGGATTGTCATAGGGACAGACATCAGGCAAATGGAAAACTAACATTTGGACTTCAGCTGGAAAAACAAATTTAATCGACTGTCCACCAACTGGGACTTTATTTTAATACATTTTTTCATGATTGTGTTTCTTTTGTTAGTAGATGTATTTTTGTACGTTTTTTTAAATATTTTTTTTAATGATTCCTAATTCTACTCTCTGGTTTGGTTCTATCTATTATGTTTTTTATGCATTTTTTTTTATTTAAAAAGAAGACGAATTAGTCAGTTAGAACATTCTGCACCTTTGCTTCGGTTCACGGAGGAATTTCTAGTGACTACAATTTAAAAATCAAGATTTTTCAAAATTGGCACCAATAAAAATCTACATTTAGCACTGCATTTGAGAGGTGACAAGCCTTGTTCAAGACTATGAAATACAATGTCGCTTTCTCCACATATCATCTGGGGACTTTAGCTGAGAACCATTACATTATACAATATTGATGATTTGACAAATCCCAAGCACCTTTATTTTGTTCTCTGTTTGTTTCAAACACAAATTGCGTCTGTTGCGTGGAAATTGTCTCCGCTTTTTGGATGGAAAACCACTTGATGACATGAGCAAAGAAGATGTTTTTAGAACTACTTCCTGTTGCCTCATTTTCAACTTTTATTTGAAACATTTTCTTGACAAACTGGATGAAGTCATAATCCATCCCACCAAACTAAGTCCGAAGCACTTCCTCCCCCGAGAGCAGCGCGCAGGAGGCGGAGTGTTCAGCGGTGACACGGTCCGCACGCAGCGGCTCCTCACACGGGTTTGCTCCGCACACGGGCCGGCGGCACTCAGTCGTATGGCACTTGGAAACGGACCGAGCCCCAGCACTCCACCACCGCCGCTTCTGCCGCTCCTGCCGCTCCAACTCTACGGAACACCGGGGAAACATGCCATGTGAGTGTACGGCCGCGGCTTCGCTCTGGTGCTTTGGGACAAGAAGGCACCTCCGGGGAATTGTTGGAGACGCGGAGGCGAGGCTGAAGAAGCCGGGAGTTCGGATGTGTTAGCTCAGCGAGACAAGCTCAAGCTAGCCACGCGAAAACAACCGAGAAACGTGGCGACTGTGCGGGCTGAAGAGGAAGCGGCGGCGGCAGCGGCAGCGCGGTGTAGCGGGCTGAGGGTGTGCTGTGCTCGGTGTGTGCTCGGCTCGTAGTGCTTGTGGTACGGGGCTGCTGTGTCGGGACGGGACGGGAGCAGGATGCAGGTGAAGCAGCAGCGGGACGTGGAGCCTGACTGCGCCGGGGACACTCTACAGAGAGACGGCTTGCGGAAAAACTCGTCGTGTTTCTCAAATATCAAGATCTTCCTGGTTTCCGAATGCGCGCTCATGCTGGCCCAGGGCACCGTGGGGGCTTACCTCGTACGTACGCCACTTTCTATCTTTACACATGTTTACAACGGGACCAAAGCAGGACTGACCGAGTCCCACTAACGAGGGGCGCCGCGGACTGAGCTTGTCTGGCCCAATTGGAGAATGACTCTGGTTATTCACTTGGATTAATAATGTCTCACAGGAGTAAATCCAATTTTAGATTGACCATGGATATTTTTCAACTGGGTTTTCTAATTATGACTCAGTTAGGTGGGATAGAACCTGGACTAAATCATTATCTTAGTTTCACTAAAGTCAAGTTGCTGTTTGTCAGGAGAATGTTAAACATGTAAGATGAAAATGACAGGAAGTAGGCTGACTTCTCAACCCGAATGGCTCTCAGGGGCCTGTCACACCTGCACCCTTTGGTACGGTTCCAACACCTACAAGTGCACTTCATCTGGGCTGATGTTTGATTTGGTCCGGACTAAAGACGTGGGTCTTGGTATAGTTCAATTCAATTCATTTTTGTAACGCCCAAAATCACAGCAGTAGTTGCCTCGAGGGGCTACAGTTCCAAGCGGGCACCAGTGCGTTTGGCATGTGGTTCGGCCCAACTACTGTTTTCTGATCTAAACAAGCTTCCGTAGCGCGCCTCATACAACCACAGTAAACCCCCCCGACAAACCGCAGGGTGGGAGGAAACGATGCTCTTTTATATGATAATGCAACACTTTATGATTCTGGCACCAATCACACACAGTAAAAATAGTATAGTATAGTCAAAATCTTTATAATAAATATAAATATAGTCATAATTTCACATTGCTGTGGGGGGCATGGATACATTTTTTTTATCCCCTGAGGGGGGCAGAATAAGTTTGCACCAGAATAAGTTTGGGAAGCCCTGTAATACAGTGCAGTAGCATGCGGTCTATGGGAGGGCAGCAGTTAGGGCTTCGCTTCTCCTCTGCACATGCTCAGTTAGGGCTTCGCTTCTCCTCTGCACATGCTCAGTTAGGGCTTTGCTTCTCCTCTGCACATGCTCAGTTAGGGCTTCGCTTCTCCTCTGCACATGCTCAGTTAGGGCTTCGCTTCTCCTCTGCACATGCTCAGTTAGGGCTTCGCTTCTCCTCTGCACATGCTCAGTTAGGGCTTCGCTTCTCTCTGCACATGCTCAGTTAGGGCTTCACCTCTCTGCACATGCTCAGTCACAGGTTTCTTCAGGTGGTTTGAGTTTGTGCTCAGAGCACATGTGCAGGCCTCTAAAACAAGCTGCTGTCTGCTCTGGTTCTAAAAGCTCATGTTAGAGGGCGGAGCATGAACGGGCCTCTGAAACACACCCACAGACTGAGGGGCTGTGCGTGTGTGTGTGTGTGTGTGTGTGTGTGTCAGTCTGTGTGTGTGTCAGTCTGTGTGTGTGTCAGCGTGTGTGTGACACAGGGGCATTCACAGAGTTTGATTCAGTTCCACACTCACAAGCGTGAGCTCTGTCCTTTCCGGTGACCCCAATTGAAGCACTTAAGTGAACAAACAGGTGGGAAAGACCCTCCCAGCTCACAAACGTCATGTGTGGCTCGTGGTGGACCCACACATGACGTTTGATCCGGCTGACCGTTGGCGTCGCCACTAGTTCTAAAATGATGACCGCAGTATCGCCCGTCCGCCGCACGTGTGTCTTTGCATTTAGTCCTGTATATGATGAGACATGGCCACAGATCTGACCTGTAACTGGACATGGAGGAGCCACTGCTAGTCTCCATGGAGATATCGTATGCCACACAGAACATTCTATGGAGACGCGCTCCTCCATGAGGACAGTTGCACTGTGCACCTTTTCAAACCAGAACCTTCCACGATAGAACGTCAACGTGCCGATGCTTTCAGAACTTTGTTGAAGAATATTTCATTGTCTTTTGCAGCTGTTGTGTCCTCGTTTCCCTTGTGAATGCACATTTATTCTTGCAGACAGTAAAATGTGAATGAAACAATCAAAGTCCACGTGCTGGCGTTATCGATGGCCAACTAGACTCGAGGTGAATTCATCCGTTGTATTTAATGTCAACAAGTAGTTTGTCTTGAAATAATCGCTGAACGGATTTAAGCAACACAAAAACGTCCAAAGAGCTAAAAATGGGACGTGTTTGGCGAAAGTCCGGCTGTGTGCGTCGTCCTCTGCCCGGCACGCTGCACTGTAAGACTAAAGGGGGCATTCCAGGGGCTGCCTTTACTTTGATTGGTTGAAAGTTGTAAATTCAAAAACGTCTTGAAGTTTTGGTTTACAGTTGCTCTGACTTAAATGATTGTGTTCATTTCATATTTGTCTAGACTTATTTTTATTTGTCAAAATAATTTTTGCAGAACTTATTTCCCATTATGAGCGCTGCATATTCTGTTTTATTCACCAGAAGCACAATGCGTTTTCTGAAGCTCTCCTCACTTATTTTCTAATCTTTTTCATTGGTTTTAACAGCAATTTTAAATGGTGGATAAACACAATTAGCCCACGTTCACCCCCAGAATGTTGAAAGGTCCTCTTGTTACAGAGAGAGATGAAGATCCTAAGGAATAGTAGAAGACTGATTTATTGATTTTTAAATGATGTTTTGGCCTGAAGGCTTTATTAGCCCGCACAGCTGAACGTTTGCCGTGTTATCTATTGTTGGGTACATGAACTGTACATCCGTCTGTATGGAAAGGTCCCCTATACAAGCTTCTAATGTAAATGCAATGCTTTATGGCAAAAGCAAATCATCATTAAAATAAAATGGCTTTTAGGAACTGGAATGTTTTCAATGAGAGTTTCAGGGGGTGCAGTATTTTAAAACTTCACATTTGTTTGTCATTGTCCCAACTAACTTAGTCCATAAAGACGTCCAAAGAGTAAGCACATGCTTTTTCTTTAGATAATTGTCAAAATTGAAATCAGATTTGAGGCTTCTTGCCTTGCCACACAAATGTTGAGATTACTTTCTAATTTGGTTGAATATAGTAAGACATCATCTGCAGCAGGGAATTTTTATTTTCCATTGTATGCTCTGTAATACCATGAATTGATTGATTTGATTGTCTAATATATTTACAATCTCTTGCAGTCGTAGTCCGGTAATAAATCCTGTCTGATCATTGTGAATTAAGTTTGGGAGTATTTGTTCCATTCTTTTGGACATATCTGAGGCGTACATACGATAGTCCACATTCAGAACTGAGATGGGTCTGTGTGAGGCACAGTCAAGTCGATCCTTCCCTCTTTAGGTCTTAAGGATATGATGGCCTCTTTAGCATTTCATCATGAAATGACGTTGTTTGAAAGTATCACGAGACACGCCTCTGTATCCATACGTGTGTTGCTAAAACAGTTCATCACAATATAAATATTTAGAGTTTTTTTTTTCCTGGAGTCAATTTTAGAAATATTGTCTCATAATAATCTTACGGGTCAAGACATTCTATTGACGTATGTTGAGGTTTCCTCTCCATCTTGCTAACATTGTGATAGCCGTAGTGCAGCTGAACACATGAGCTCTTTAGCAGCAGACATAAGCAGCCTTTATGTGGAGCAGAGTGGAGCACAGGCCTGGGCACAGTGGGCAGTTGCTGTCAGCATGTCCCAGAACAGCCTCTGCATTGTTCCCTCGCTCAGCCCCACAGCCACCGCCCTGTGCCGCGTGCCCCGTGTGCTGCTGGGAAATGCCTTGTCCATATTGGGCCTGGAACATCTCCTGCGAGCGCTGCTCTGTGGAGCATCAGCGCACTCAAGTCTGAGAGGCTAGCATTCTGGTCTCGTCACACGTGGACCTGGCCCTAACCTGAATATCTCGGAGCGCAGATTGAACCTTATAGTTCTAATGCACATGTGTCAAACTCAAGGCCAGCGGGCCAAATGTGGCCCGCCAGGCGTTTTAATCCGGGCTGCTGAACATACATACCCCTTACACATTACGCTTAGTGCGTCCCACGTGTGGAACGTTGGACTTTTTCATTATTTATTCCATTTTGAAAACTCTCAAGCCGCTTGATCTGCTGTACATACAAATAAAGCTTTAACCCTCTTCTTTCCTGTCAAATAAATCATTCTGGGAAGCATCAGGGCCAGTTTGTAGTCCAAACCCACAAGTAAAGAATGTCAGAAAATGAATATGACTTTTATATAGATTCCACCTGGACATTTTTGCTTTATTACAAGTCCCTAAAACTCATTTTAGTGAATTTGCCTTCAGCTTTAAAAGAGAATTGTCCAAACCCAAGTCATAAACCCTGTTCCTGCTGCTGCATGAATATGGACTCAGTCTTTCACCTGCTGCAGATCCGTGCTACAGTGTCCACAATCAGAATCAGAATCAGAAAGGGGTTTATTGCCATTGTCAATGAACAAACTTCACAGACATAGGAACTATTATCATTGTTTTTGAGGTGCTTTGCATGATGTTGAACTAAACTTGAAATGTTCAAATTGGTTGTAGACTTTTGTTTTGCAAGTCCTAGAGACCAATTCTGTGTACACCATGAAATGTAATGCTTTTAATCGTTTCTGATGGGATGTGACGGCGAGTGCTCATAAAGTCCTTTTTATTTGTTGTTCAACGTCATCATGATCCTTTTTTTCAGAGATCCTGGAGAAAACAAAGTTGTCTCATAGACAGAGACTAAGTCGAGCACGGGGTTAATTTAGTTCTTCAGAGTCGAAAGTGGATTTATTTTTTGCCGTCAGCGTCAACTTGTGCGTGATTGAAGTCGAGAGTCTTGCGTACACATTGCACGTGTCATGTAGGTTTTCACTGTGTGTAGGTACATATACTTTCCCACTCTTCATCAGCCAGAACAAAGTGACCCTCTCTTTCCCATTTACCCTTAATATAATCAGTAGAGTGAGTGCCCAGATTGTGAATACATTTGTACAATTTAGATATGACTCCCATTTGAACAATATTTCAATCAGAGGGTTACGGTTGTTGTTGATTAGTGAATTTTTTTGGTTATAATAACTCCTTATTTGTAAAAACCTACAAACGTCCTGTTTCTCCAAGTCAAAGGATTCTTTCAACATATCAAAGCTTTTCATGTGATTCTCTTTTACAATCTATTCTTCCATTGAGCTTCATATTCTGGGTCACACAGGCAACGCTATTATCTGAGCTGAAAAGAGTTTTTTTCTCTGCCATATGAATCTTGAGATTGCTTTATTCCACTCGTCAAACAGCCGGTTGGGGATGGAAACTGGAAGAGTCTTTTTCTTCTTTTTTTTGTTTTGTAGAAAAGAGAGGCGTGTAATTCTTCTCAAATTGTTGATAGATTTTTATGGAGAACCACACCCAAATATCTAAAGGTAGGTTTATGCTTGATTTGTCCTTTTTAAGGTGATTTTCTTTTAAAAATGTATTCAACCCTTTAAATAAATACAGCTAACAGAATCGAAATCTTTCTCAGGTCCAGACTTATTCCACTTTGTTTTGTTGTTTTTGTATTTGGCTCATTCTGTGTAAAGATCTTCTTATGTTGTCTTGTGTTTGTGGTTTGGTCCTAAATCCTGTCTGATCATTGTGGATTAAGATTGGGAGTATTTGTTCCATTCTTTCGGACATAATTGAGGTGTATAAACGATAGTCCACATTCAGAACTGGGATGGGTCTGTATGAGGCACATTCCAGTCGGTCCTTCCCCTCTTTAGGCCTTAAGGAAACAATGGCCTCTTTCACACTCGGAGGATCTGAGTTTTATTAAGTGCCCAGTTAAAAGTTGTTAAAAGCAGAGGAATAAGTGGTTTCACACTGTCATCCTTTTAATCCTTGTCCATGCTTCGCAAACGCCCGACCCCCACTTTGGGAACCACTGATATAGGGAATCGAAATGGATAAAACAACCCTCTGATTAGCTAGGCCATGTATAACTGCCTTTAGAAAGATTTAAGTAAATCATATTGCATTTCAATTTAAAGGTGCACTATGTAACATTTCTATTGGGGGGTTTGCTACCTGCTTGTCTCCATGGAGATGTTATTGCTTACCCTGTATGGCATTATACTTCTCTGTGGAGAGAAGCAGGTGGCAGACCCTCAACAGAAAACAAAGCAGTTGGCACTCAGTGATGATGAAGAGATGACATCACCATGGAGAAGGTAAACATGTGCTGTCATCAGCCCTGTTTGGAGAACGCTTGAAAGGATGTTTATGTTGGCGCTCTTTTTTCAGCATGCTGGAAATGGAAAATGAGCGTGGCCTTTCAAGGACAGTTTGGGGCAGATCTGAAAATAGGAGCCACACTGTTTAAACAATCTGCTGGACGTGGCTTGTGCTGTGGCTTGTGCTGTTGTGCTTCCGGATCATGAGCTAACTAGACTATTCTGATTGCAGAGTGCAATTCCTGGTAAAACCATGAGCATTATTTAATTATAGAACCAACTCAAGAAACACTAGCTGTGTAAGTTATATTTTGTATTCTTCATAAAGTTTGTGACAAAAATGGGAATGTTTAGCTGAATGCCTTACCGGTGGTTCGTGTGACCCTGGTTTATGAAGCCAAAATTAAGACAAACTTATTCACAGAAGGCGTTTTTGTGTTTGTCTCTTTTAAACTTATAAATGGCTGATTTACACTGTTTAATCAAGCAGTGGAAGTGAGTCTAAAGCAACATTTGTGAAACTCAAAGTGAGATATGGTATATTCTGGACAGGGTTAAGCATATAGATGTCCCCTTGCCTTGAACATCTGCCCTTACAGAGTTTGTGCTCCTCAGGTGAGTGTGCTGACCACTCTGGAGCGGCGCTTCAACCTTCAAAGTGCTGATGTGGGCGTGATCGCCAGCAGCTTTGAGATTGGAAACCTGGCTCTCATCCTTTTTGTGAGTTACTTCGGGGCTCGAGCGCACCGGCCCCGGCTCATCGGCTGTGGGGGGATCGTCATGGCACTGGGGGCCCTGCTCTCGGCCCTCCCGGAGTTCCTGACCAGCAAATATGAAATGGGGAAATTGTGGCGGACGCCGGACGTCGGGCGGGAGGTGTGTTCAAACAGCAGCAGCACACAGGCGCAGGAGGCAGAGGACAGCATGTGCCAGAACAAAACCAACACCAACATGATGTACCTGCTGCTGATTGGCGCTCAGGTGCTGCTCGGCATTGGGGCCACGCCGGTGCAGCCGCTGGGCGTGTCCTACATTGACGACCATGTGCGCAAGAAGGACTCGTCACTCTATATAGGTATGCACACTGCACACAACACCAGAAGCTTTCACAAAAACAAAAGCCTTCCGTTTTTTCTTCAATCCCATCTTTGTACTGTGTCATCCTGTTGCTCTTCAGTGTATGTCTGAAAGCAATCGGACGCAGGTTAAATGTGAACCTTGATGATGCAGGAAGTCTATTATCCAGCCTTTGGGAAATCGCTAACGAAACTGAGTGAAATATTCACTGTTGTTATTTTGACTGGAGGAAAGCGGTATGGTCGTTGCACCAGCCCGTGACTGTAAGGCTGCTGCCCTTTTTCTGCCTTCTTTCAGCCCCTGACTCATTCTCAGGTTATACACATTGATAAATGTGTGGCTTTGTGTGCCAACAGTGCAGGACCACCACTGCTATAAGTGTTTTTTTGAAAATGTAGTAAAAGTAAGGTGTACTATGTGATGCCATGAAACAAAAAAGGAACAGTAGGTGATATATAAAGTTGACACTATCGTTGTGTCCATGAATGAGTGTGTTTGTGAGAGTAAATGTGGAACAGATGTAAACGAGCTGTGACTGTGTGTTTACAGCATGTGTGTCGTGTGTGTTCATGAGCATGCTTTGTCACCAACAAATAATTGAATGGCTTTACAAGGTCGAAAATGTGCATATGTCTTAATCATAGTAATAGCGATTCCTCAGAGTATTTCTTTTTCCAGTGTGAAGATGTTTAAAACTATTGCGAGGGGTTTTCCATCAGGTTTGGCCTGATGTAGTTTGGCTCGGAGGAAGGCAAGCATTAGTGGTGCACTGATATGGACATTTTGGGCCGATACAGACAGGGCGGGGCCGCCATCCCTAACATGATAAATCAAATGGCCTGCCATCCGTTTTGACATGGGGGGGGGGGGAAATATACCATCCCTAACTAAAACTCAACTTCATCCCATATTTTAGGCAGCGCCATCATATAAATACTACTTCAAATAAACAAAGTCTGAGGCTTCAAAACGTTTTATTACAATCAGACTCCTGTTCATAGAGAAATGAAAGAGAGACACACGAAAGGTTAGGGTTATTTCATATTAGCAGCTCTGATTTCTACTGTTGAAACCGCATGAAACCCGCAGGACATAAATACTGCCAAGGTCTTCTCCGCTGCCCTCCGCACGGCTCATTTCCCACACGGGATTTACCAGGTGGGGAAGTCGAATCCAAGATGGAGCGCACACATGCGACATACGGCAATCTGCCGCGTTGAAATGAGACTCTTTATCCCGAACCGACTCACGGGTCAAAAGACAAACATGTTGTGTCACCGCGCACACACACACACACACACACACACACACACACCGTGTGTGTGTCACCGCACAGACACGTGTCACCACACAAACACACAGTCTACAGTTGTGTATTTGTCCTCTTTCTCCAGTGAGTTTCAGAAGTCGCACACCGCGGCGCGAGCCGACAATACGTCTCAAGCCCCTCCTCCCAGCATTACCATGGAGCTCGTCTTATCTTATAATAACTAATGTAGAAAAAGATTCAGTTGTAGTCATCTGGACTCTGTTTTAGAAAAAAAAAAACGTTTCAACTCTCATCCAAGAGTCATTCTCAATCAGAGAAACAAGTCTGAGAACTCTTGTTTATATCCTACTCCGTGAGAGCCCCGCCCACAGGGCGTTTTCAACAAACTAGGACTAGTTTGTTGAAAACGCCGTCCCATGAATGGTCAGATTGTATTAACAGCACTTCACTTAGTTATGCTACAGCCTTATTCCAATACGGGTCAAATTAATTATTTTCCTGAAAAATTCTACAAACAAAACCCCATGATGACTATGTGAAAGAAAATTACGGTTTAAAATAAATGGGGCGACAGCAATTCTCCTGCCCCTCAATACAGCCTTAGCTGCATCCCAGAGAACGGGTGGAGAAGCTTCACCATTGTCACCTGAATGTCTAGAATGTGGGTCAAAAATCCATATCTTCCAGTGTGATCTCTGAGCACTGCTGGACATCAATAAAGCGTACTGCCCACTGTAGTCTTTCTGAGGGTGGGATATGCAGGGTCATAGTCTTGATATGGTCCATACCTTGCAGGTTCAGTAATGATGTTCTGCTTGTGTGCCTTTCACAATGTGACCATTTACACCATCTGCAGCTAAGAAAACTGCCTTTAGACAATGTTTCATGAGACACTGTTCAAGGACCCCCTCGACCAGGTGACCAGGCCGATGGCGCGCGGGGCTGCGCGGGGCTGCGCGGGGCTGCGCGGGGCTGCGCGGGGCTGCGCGGGGCTGCGCGGGGCTGCGCGGGGCTGCGCGGGGCTGCGCGGTACCTAGAATGTTACACAATATGGCATTAATTGAACTATTTTGTAATTATTCAATTCGTTTTTTTATTTTTTATAGTATTGAAGTGTCACTTGATTTTCTAAATGAGTTTAATGCTATTCATGTGCAACTCCTGAGAAAAGTTACGTGGTGCGTCTTTAATTGTGCAGTAATGGAATGTGTGAAAGCTGTTTATAGTTGTTGTCCATTTTTTCTTTTGTTCCAAAATGTTTTGATTTATATGATCAAAGTTTTGCACCTTAACAGATTTGAGATTTAAAGTCTGGATTACAAATGGTGGAAAGGTTTTTCACCAAAAGAGAATCGCATGAAAAGCTTTGAAATGTTGAAAGAATTCTTTGACATGAAGAAACTGGACTTTTATAGGTTTTTACAAATAAGGAGTTATTATAACCAAGAAATGAAACAAAGCAACAACCACTGTAACCCTTCATATTTATTTAGAGATTTTAAGGAGAATAATATCTAAATTATATAAATGTATTGATGATTAGGGCACTCTACTGATTATATTAAGGGGAAATGGGAAAGAGAGGGTCACTTTGTTCTGGCTGATGAAGAGTGGGAAAGTATATGTACATCTCAGTGGAAAACCACAAAGTCACATGTTTGGAGGGAATTCTGTTTGGAAAAGTGTGTCCTCTTCTTCTTTATAACCCCATGTCAAAGTGCCCATTACTCACAGGGAAATGCAGACTGTTGGAGAGGCTGTGGCAGCAGGAGGCAAACCACTATTCATGTGTTTTGGGGATTGTCCTGTTGTTCACAAGTTTTTGGATCCGAGATCAATAAAGCCTTACAGACAATTTATGACATCACCATCTCCACTGGACTTCAGAACTATGTATTTGGGCCTCAGGACTCCTGCCATGGACACAACCAGCAGTTATCTCTGGAGCATCCTCCTGGCAGCAGCAAAAAAGCCCTCACAGAAAAATGGATGACACAAAATGTACCAAGGACTGGACTGACATTATACTGGACATTGGACAAATGGAAACATTTCACATTCAGATTTACCTTGAATCTGGACTAAATGGGTCAATTATTGTGCTTAAATTTCTGTTTCGTTGAATGTCTGCAGATTTAAAAAAAAAATAAAAATGTTTTGCTTGAGTTTATTTAATAATTCCCAGTCATAAAGTCCTGTTTGCATAGATGTGTCTGGTCACAGTCAGTGGATTGTGCTTGGCTCATCACACCAGGTGCAGCTGACTCCACATGGTTGTTGTGTGCTGTGGTCCAGGTGAACACTGCTGAACATTTCATCTCCATCAGCACACACAAATCCCTGCAGGGCTCAGTGTAGTCACAATGTTTTCTTACACTGCCGAAGGAGTCGTCATTTAAATGGAACATTACAATTGTCCGGCTTCAGTAGATAGAAAATGCCTGGTGTAGCTTTTAGGCAGGTTTTCTGTCCAGAGACCGCAGGGGGCGTCAGATCCCCCCCATCACAATAGAAAGAGCACATGGCCTGGGCAAACCAAGGCCAGAAGCTGATAAACCACGAGCAGTGCTCCCCCCCCCCTTTTAAAGGGTCACTATGCCTCATATGGGGGTGCATTTCCTCCAAGGATGGTTTAATGTTTCCAAAGGTACATGCACCCTAAACATACTATGGACACTATATAGGCCTATATAATAGGCTATATAAGATCAAATCTGTTAACTTGACCAGCCCCTTTCATAAAGACTGTTCTGAAAATAAAATAACTAGACTAAATATTAGAAGGTTGAGTTTAGAATCACCTCACTTGAAGCTCTTTTTAACTCTAATATTCGTTCTCATAATGAGAAGCTCCATTGCGTTTAGCTCCTGAAGCATTGCCTTCCTAGTTTTTTCTCCCACAGCATTTTGCTCCTTTTTTGGGGGGGGGTTTGTGGGTGAAAGAGTTCTTTAGGGCAAATGTCCGCAGAGAGGTGCATCAGTGCAACCGTTTACACATGTGCCATTTTCTGAAATCTTGAAGGCGAAGGTCAGATGTGCAATAATTTCTTAGTTTATGATCTGTATTGTATTTTGTATAGCATTTGATCTTTTTGTTGTATATGACATGAGCCCTATCAAATAATGAGAACATATGAAAGGTTTCCTGCCATTAAGATAAAATAACAAATCAAATTGAAACCAAACTTCAGTCAGAGAAAATGCCTTCATGTGCATTTCTCCAAACAGTCCCTTCTCCCTACTCCTGGTCCAGCTGGGCTCTGCATTCTTTAAGTGCTGAGGAGGCTGTGCCGGTTTGAAGGTGCACCTTGTGCTTGGTGTGCACATTCCTCACACAGCATTACACAGAAGCGTACAGGGCGGAACAGGGCGTCTCGACACAAATAGCTCCCATACCAGAATCTGCTCCTCAGGCAAGTGACGTCTGGTCAACCTGTAAACATCTCTTTCCCACTGCATAACATCTCAAAGCTGTGTTCAGTGGATGGATTATTTCTAAAGCTTGCTTCTACACAGAAAAAAGTGTCACTCGCTCTAATATTTGTTGGGCCTTTATCTTTGATTCCAGAACACTTCACTGTAGCATTGTTTCAAGAAGCTTCTGCAATATTAACCAATGTATTTCCCTCCAGGGGGTCACTGTTCCTCACACAGATCTTCAGCGTGTCACTGTTCCTCACACAGATCTTCAGCGTGTCAGTGTTCCTCACACCGATCTTCAGCGTGTCAGTGTTCCTCACACAGATCTTCAGCGTGTCATTGTTCCTCACACAGATCTTCAGCGTGTCAGTGTTCCTCACACAGATCTTCAGCGTGTCATTGTTCCTCACACAGATCTTCAGCGTGTCAGTGTTCCTCACACAGATCTTCAGCGTGTCAGTGTTCCTCACACAGATCTTCAGTGTTCCTCACACAGATCTTCAGCGTGTCAGTGTTCCTCACACATATCTTGTGTTGATGATGGAGAGAGAGACCACTGCACAAAGCCTTCTCCAGCTCGTCCATGATCTGTGACTTGCGTTGTTCATTGAACGTTATTTGTGATTTTAAGATCTATTAAAACTGTATACAACTGTATTGCCCACATGGATGCCCCCTGCGCACAGAACCCGTGCGCTTTTTTCTCATTGCTTGCTTTTTTCTCCGACCGATATATCGTTTGGATATTATCGGCCACTATGGGCTACCTGGCCATGTTATACATCGTTTAAAGGTTTGACTCTCTAGAAACCGGTTAATGCCCCAATATGTAGCGCAACTCTGTCTCAGACAGAGTGGCAGTAGTTTGGTCGCGTGTCTTAAATGTGGCAGTAGTTTGGTCGCGTGTCTTAAATGTGGCAGTAGTTTGGTCGCGTGTCTCAAATGTGGCAGTAGTTTGGTCGCGGTCTCAAATGTGGCACGTAGTTTGGTCGCGTGTCTGAGATGTGCAGTAGTTTTGGGCCCGCGTGTCTCAAATGTGGCAGTAGTTTGGCCGCGTGTCTCAGATGTGGCAGTAGTTTCGGCGCGTGTCTCAGATGTGGCAGTAGTTTGGCCGCGTGTCTCAGATGTGGCAGTAGTTTGGTCGCGTGTCCTCAGATGTGGCAGTAAGATTGGTCGCGGTGTCTCAGATGTGGCAGTAGATTGGTCGCGTGTCTCAGATGTGGCAGTAGTTTGGTCGCGTGTCTCAGATGTGGCAGTAGATTGGTCGCGTGTCTCAGATGTGGCAGTAGATTGGTCGGGTGTCTCAGATGTGGCAGTAGATTGGTCGCGTGTCTCAGATGTGGCAGTAGATTGGTCGCGTGTCTCAGATGTGGCAGTAATTGGCGGCGTGTTCAGATGTGGCTAAGTAGTTGGGCCGCGTGTCTCAGATGTGGCAGTAGTTTTGGCCGCGTGTCAGATGTGGCAGTAGTTTGGTCGCGTGTCTCAGATGTGGCAGTAGTTTGGTCGCGTGTCTCAGATGTGGCAGTAGATTGGTCGCGTGTCTCAGATGTGGCAGTAGATTGGTCGCGTGTCAAAAAGAGAATAACAGTGCATTCCCTGGCATAGTATAGACACAAACTTCCTGGGCCTTGACTGTCTGTGTTCAGTGCTGTTCAACCTGTTTCATTCTGACTCGCGCTCCTCCCACGTCCATTGTCAGCACCTGCACCGAGTGCCTGTTGTGGAGAGGAGAGGCCTTTGGAAATACCCGCAGCTGCTTTTCTTGTGTGCACGCCTCCTTTAACATTAAGAACCCTTCTAAGCCTTTGGTGTTGGAGGAGATAACAAAGTAAATGGTTTTCATCAGATGTTGTATAAATGTTGTGCAGTAATAGACTTTGCCACAAAACAATGATGTGGAGTTTTTTTTGATAATCACTTCTAGAGTAGTAGTCAGCAAAGCACAAGGGTCACAGTGGGCATGTGGGGAAAATTTGAGCAGCACGTGCTGCGTCAATGACCCCAGCTGGACGTCAACATTTTGCATCATCACAGCAGTGCACTTGACCCCCACAGTGGACTGAGCATCTGAGTGCAGAGCTTTCTGACCATTGTGCTTCAGGCTGCATTCCTTCATCCTCCCTCTGTGCCCACCGCGGCTTTGGGGTCTTTTCTCTGGTCTGCGTGCTCATTGGAACCGAGCGGAGGGTTAGCATGCAATGTGCACGTTTACAGTGGACAGTGGAGGAGCTGCAAGCCTAGTGTATGTTCACACGCTGCCGTTTGCTGCCACATAGTTGTCTTTTGTTCTTTCCTTTTATGAACCATATGTGAAAACTGCTGCGTTGCTCTGACTTTGTGATTAGCCCCCCTTGCCCTGTCATGCTCGGCCCTAATTAAGGCCCCAAGCAGCGATGATGGCCCTCAGCGCAACCACCTTCCCACGCGTCTGACTGGCACACCGGCACACCCCCCCCAACACACCATTCTCCCCGCCTGACCACCGCCGTGCTCCTGTCTTTCCCCCTCTCCCTTGTGTACACGGCACAATACGCCACTGAAGTGCATTGGCAGTGTCCACGGCTTTGAACCGGCAACCCCGTACATAATACTGCTACGATGTAGTTTACTCTATAAATTGATTTGACCTTAATAATGTGCCCACTTTCAGGAACATTGCACTTTATGAAATAACCTATATTATTTAAGTATGTTATGTGTATGTGACTTACTTGTGAACAACTTGTGCTGTCCTCCGTCTAAACCACATGTGTCAAACTCAAGGCCCGCGGGCCAAATGAGTTTGACACCCCTGGTCTAAACATAAAGTGTGCAGATCGTTTTCGTTTTAGTTATGCGCCTGCCCCATGTGTTTGTGTAGAAATAAAAAGTTGAGCCATTTGTCTTTATGGCTCAGTACTTTTATTTAATTCAACTTTTTTATTTCATTTGTATTGATTGATTTATTTACCTACCTTTTTTCCTTGCTTGCTTCCTTGAATTACTTACTTGACTTACTTACTTGCTTTAATTACTATTTCTACAAATTATGACTTAATTAGCCAAGACGGTCCTTCCACATCCAGAGACTTGAGGTACTCGGGACGGATCTCATCCATCCCCTGATGAGGAAGCCTCTGAGTCCTCAGTCTCTGCTGCTTCTTCTACGGGAGACATTTCAGGGGGTTTGAGGAGGTCCTCAAAGTATTCCTTCCACCGTCCGACAACAACTCCAGTCGATGTCAACAAGTCTGCATCCGCACCATAGACTATGTTGGTGAAGCACTGCTTCCCCCTCCTGAGGCGTCAGAGGAGCAATCAAAAGATTAAAAAACAATAAATCTTAGGGTAGTGACGGGTTCACCTCAGACTGGTATAAAGCTCTAAAAGAAAAAATATGCTTCTATCAACTTTTAACTTGGCCCTTAAAAAAACTCCCCTCAGAGTTGGAAAGAAGCCATCATAACCTTAGTACCTAAAGAGGGGAAGAACCGACTGGAATGTGCCTCATACAGACTCATTTCTATTCTGAATGTGGACTGTCCTATCTACACCTCAATTATGTCCAAAAGAATGGAACAAATAGATTGATTTCCTCTTAATAAACAACTCATTTGATGTTTTTCCAGTCAGGTTTTAGACCTCATCACAGCACTGAGACTGCTGTTTGTCAATGTGACAAATGACATCCACCTGAACACTGACGCGGGCAAAGCCTCAGTCTTAATTCTGTTAGATCTGAGTGCTTCTTTTGACACATCATGGGACCCTCTTACAGAGACTAGAGGACTGGTGGGCATCACTGGCACTGCCCTAAACTGTTTAAGTCCCTATCTGGAAGACGGGAAGTACTTTGTTGAAATTGGTAACTGTGTCTCAGACCAGAAATCTTAGACCTTAGAAATCTGGGGTAATAATGGACTCAGACTTAACTTGAACAGCCACGTCAAATCAATCACATTCAGCAGCTTTTACCATCTAAAAAACATTGCCAAAATCAAAAGTCTAGTGTCTAAACCAGACTTAGAGAGACTTAACCATGCGTTTGTCTCTAGTAGATTAGACTACTGTAACGGCCTGCTCACTGGCCTCTCCAAACGAGCTGTAAAACAGCTGCAGTACATCCAGAACGCTGCTGCTCGGGTCCTGACTAGAACCAGGAAGTACCATCACATTAGTCCTGTGCTCAGGTCTCTGCACTGCCCCTGTGTGGCTCAGAGAATAGACTTCAAAGCAGCTCTGCTTGTATACAAGTCGCTCCATGGCCTAGCACCAAAGTACATCTCGGACATGTTAGTGCCATATGAACCATCTCGGACTCTGAGGACCCCAGGGACCGGCCTCCTGCTGGTGCCAGTCAGGACTAAACATGGACCGGCCTCCTGCTGCCAGAGTCAGGACTAAACACGGACCGGCCTCCTGCTGGTGCCAGAGTCAGGACTAAACATGGGGAATCTGCGTTTCAGTTTTATGCAGCTAAAATCTGGAACGGTCTGCCAGAGGATGTGAGACAGGTTCTACTCTGGCAATGTTCAAATCTAATCTAAAAACTATTTTGTTTGGCTGTGCATGTGACTGAAATGACTGTTCTTTACACTTCTTTTGTGTCTTAAACTATTTGACGTATAGCATGAAAATGGCACCTTTTTAAAATGTCTTTAATTTAAGGTTTTGTGATTCATGTCTTTGTGATTTGAATGCATTTTTTCCTGTTGTGTGAAGCACTTTGAATTGCCTTGTGTACGAATTGTCCTCTACAAATACATTTTCCTTGCCATGATCACACAGGATTTATGACCAAACGACAAACTCAAGACAACATAAGACGATTTTTACACAAGCATGAGCCAAATACAGACACAACAAAATAAAGCAGTAATGATAAGTCTGGACGCTGAGAACGCTTTTGATTCTGTTAGCTGGACTTATTTATTTAAAGTGCTAAACAAATTCAAATAAACAATATAATGATAAATTATGTATTTGGAACCATTGGCCCAATTTATTAGACAATTAAAAACAATTCACGGTGTTACAATTGATGGGACGGAACATAAAATGGCCTGCTGTAGATGATGTTCTATTGTATTTGACCAAACCAGAAATTTCCACACTGTGTGTGATGCATTTTCTTCAAGAAGTTGGTCCAATGTTTGGATACAAATTAGATGTACAAAAGACGGAAATTCTCTCTTACTGGCGCCCCCCTCTGACCTTTAGAAAGACTTACTCATTTAAATGGGTTAGGGTTAGAATCTCTTTATTATATTTGAGTGTGGTCCTACAGAAAGATCTATTAATAAAAATAATAATGGAAAAATTGTTCCACTCTTTTTACTACTATAAAAAAAGATCTTGAAAAATGGACTCTGATCCCACCCGTAAGTCTAAATCAAAGGACTGAAACAATAAAACATTAAGTCTGTTCTTACAACATGGAAGGAGCTGATGTTCAAATCTTAATTTGGTTGGCTTATGATTTCACACCTGAAAGCACAGAAATGAGATTTAAATTCTGGATCACAAAAGGTATAAAGGTTTTTCACCAGATTGTAAAAAGTCATCACATGAAGAGCTTTGAAGAGTTGACAGAATCCTTTGGCTTAGAGAAACAGGACTTTTATAGGTATTTACAAATAAGGAGTTATTATAATCAAGAAATCAAAAGAATGATGACCATCAGAGCCCATTGACTGAAATATTCATTAAAGCGTATAAATGAGAACTTCCAAGGGGATTAATGTCTAAATGATATAAATCCTTAAATAATCTGGACAGTCTCTCAACCATATATACAAAAAAGAAGGTAATTTTCTTTTGATAGGATTGGGAGTGGGAAAGTATGTGTAAATCCCAGTGTAGAACCACTAAATCACATGTTTGGAGGGAATTCTGTTGGAAAAATATGTCATAAGCCCATAAAGTGCCAGTTATTCACAAGGAAATGCAGACAGTTGGAGAAACTGAGGCAGTACGAGGCAAACAACTATTTGGTTTTGGGATTGTCCTGTTGCACAGAAATATTGCACTGAGATCAAAAAAGTGAGTTTATGACATCACCATCCCACTGGACTTCAGAACTTTGCACTTGGGCCTGAGGACTCCTGCCATGGACACAATAAACAGTTACCTCTGGAACATCTTCCTGGCAGTGACGAAAAAGGCCATCACAAAAAACAGATGACACAAAATGCACCGACGATCAGGCCTCGACATACATCACATTGGACACGTGCCAAAAATTACATCTGGACTTGATTTGAAAAGGACAACTTTGAAAGACTGTGGACTAGATGGGATGTTTGGTCTGGTTTGTGCCTTGATTTTCTTATATTTTTCGTTGGATGTCTGCAGTTTTTTATTTTTGTCTACTGTTCTCTGTCCGGTCTTGTTCTGTTTTATTGTTTTTATGTTATCTTGTGTTTATTTTATTCATTATCCCATGGGTAAAATTAATCAGATGTAGTACTATATTATACCCCCTGTGAAGATATTGCTTGTATCAGTACTGAGGAGGATGTACTGGTACTCGTATCAATTTGGGAAAAAGTAGGCGCCTCCCTAGAGACCCGCAGGTGGTCGACTCTCCCCCTCTGAAGTTGCACCATGCACGTTTGCAGGCTGGACTTAATTTTCCCCACCCCTTTTCATTGTCTTAACAGGCATTTGTGGCCTGGTCAAAGAAAAAAACAATTGCGTCACTGGCTGTCCAGTCCCACTGCAGGCCGAGCTCTGCGTCCGCCCCGGCCTGGCTAATTCTGTCCTTTCCCTCTGGACCAGGCTGTGCAGATCCTGGGGAAAGTCAGAGTTCTCACAATCTCGGCTTCACCCAGGTTCATGCCAATAAACACTAATGACCGCATGCCCCGTCATGTGCCAATGGCTCTCATTCAGTCATGTTTTTATGCATATGTGACTACCGTATTTTGCGGACTATTAGCCGCTACTTTTGTCAGATGTTTTGAGCCATGCGGCTTATTTAGAGGCTGCGGCTTTTCTGTGGTTTTTTTCTTTCACCGCTAGGGGCGAACTAACCGGAATTAGAATCAAAACTACAGAAAGTTAAGCAAAGAAGCAGATGTTGCTTTTTTATTCAGCTAGCAAATAGAACACGGACGACAAATGACCAACTATAAATTATTTTCAAATTCTTGCCGCATCATTATGGAACCAAACGAAGAAGTTCGTATGAAGCAAGTTTTAAGCTGAAGGCCATCGATCTTGCTAGGAAACCGCGGCGGCTGCACGCAAGCTTAACATCAATGAATGTATGGTGAGACGCTGGAGGGGACAGCGGGACGAGCTCATGCGATGCCAAAAGTCAAGGAAAGAGTTCTGCGGCCTATACAAAAGGTGCGGCCTATGTATTGTTTTATTATCGTTTTTTTAAAAATAGAGCAAATGCGGCTTATATAGGGGAGCGGCTAAAAGTCCGGAAAATACGGTAATATGGAGGCATGGGTGGTAGGTTTTGTTCATGAGACATTGAGATTGTACCTTGTCATTAGAATGTTCAAATTTCTGGAATGGAGGCGACCGTAGAAAAGAAGTCGACCATAACACATTTTCAAAGATGAACTGACATCTTATCTAAATGCTAATTGTTGTAAGGCTTGTTAACAATATATGTTTTGAAAAAATAATTTCCAGCGTAGTACAGAGGACTCGCGCAGGACTTTGTGGACTGGTGTCAGCAGAACAACCGCCTCATCAACGTGGAGAAGACCAAGGAGATGGTGGTGGACTTCCGTAGACGCCACTCTGCTGTCCCCTCACCAGTGAACATCCAGCGAAGGGACATTGAGAGAGTGGACTCATACAAGTACCTGGATGTTCATCTGAACCACAAACTGGACTGGACTCATTACACAGACGCACTGTACAGGAAGAGCCAGAGTTGGCTCTACCTCCTGAGGAGACTCCGGTCCTTTGGAGTGACAGGGCCACTCCTGAGGACCTCTGTGGTGGCATCAGCCCTCCCGTACGGTGTGGTCTGCTGGAGCAGCAGCATCAGAGAGAGGGAAGTCCATCTCTGTCCTGGACTGTGCTCTGGACTCGGTGCAGGAGGTGGGGGACAGAAGGGTCCTGGCTACGTCTATGCTGCACCATGAGTTTCTTTGCCTAATCTGTGTTGCAACACTGGAATTTCCCAATTGTGGGACAAATAAGGTTCTCTTATCTTATTTCAAAGTATGTATTTATGTTTTATGAAATATCATTTGTAGTAATATGTCATATCTGTAAACGAAATAAAAACCGTGTGCAGTCAACATTTCTAGTATTTTTCCAGTAAAACCTAAAAATCAGGATTTTGCCGTCATGAAAAATGCTAATAAAATCCGTAGTTAAATGTGCTCTGATGTCACTCGCATGCATCGGAGTACTTTTGACAAAACCTCCTGGATTTTTCACATTTTGTGATGTTCTGACATTAGTCCCAGTGTCGCCATTAAAAAAAACACATTTTGTTCCACATCTCGTTGCCACTTCGGAATTTAGAATCTTTTTCTTTTCAAACTTTTAAAGGGTCTATAGTTTAAAACTGTCTGAGATGGGTCAGAATGAACAGTTTAACTGCTAGACGTCATATTGGTTTATGGTGTGGTTCATATCTCTGTAATCCTGGACCCATCCACAGGAAAGAGAAATCTTCTCAACATCTGAAATTCAACGTTACCTTCAGCCCATGCATGGTTGGGTTAAAACAGGCTTTTAAAGGGGAAGTAAGGGTTGGGGGTGACGGGGGGCGACGCTGTCTCTGGTGCCTCTGGTCATAGAGGGGTGGTGGGAGGAGACGGGGGGAGACAGGGGGAGACCGGGTGAGTCTGTGGGATTTATAACACTGGGGCTGGGGCGGCTGCTTACATCACACTTGATCACACTTTCAGAATCCACTATCCTTTTGTCCATGAAATGCTTTGTAAATATTCTAAAACAGCAGCATTTCTGTGTGTAAGAATGCTCTTGACTAGTCGTAGGATTTGTTCTTCCAGAAGAATATTTTCACATAAGAACCACTTTTTGTGAATGCCCCAAACCTTGGAAAGAAGGCCAAATGTGTGCGTAGGAACGCTTCATGAATGAGGCCCAACCACAGTTTCCTTTTATTCTTGCTGTCAGGCGCAGGACGTTGGAATGAACCCTGTGTAAAATCCCATGTTCTGAAATGCATTCTTGCATTAGTTTTAAAACAATCCTGCTTCTAAAAAAAAATACTTTGCAAATATGATTGCAAAGGATGACAGAAAAGTCCCCCCGGCCCCTCTGTGTGCCCAGTGGAACATGTTTGCACTTGACCTCAGTATTTATAGCATCACAACTATGTGCCTAGGAGGGGCCCCTGAACAGCAGTTGTCTTGTGTACAGCAGGGCCGACAGTCAATACTGTTTTTATCAAAGCTTCAAATATGGAACCGAATCTACTTGTATCAATAGTTAAAAGATTCAATTCTATCTTCAAAGTAGGAGTATTTCCTTCCAAATGTTAATATACAAAACAAACACAGTAAACAAAAATCAAAACCAGTTGTACACCAAAAAACAAACAAACATATAGAGCAAAAGAATTGTCCCATTTTGTCCAGTGTTTGTCAAATTTGTCCATTTTCAATTTAAGTCCAAATGTAATTTTTTTCATTTTGCATATGTATGTAATACAATGTTAGTTCAGTCCTTGATTGTCAGTGCATTTTGTGTCTTTTTTAACTTGTGTCCATGGCAGGAGTCCTGAGGCCCAAATACATAGTTCTGAAGTCCAGTGGGATGGTGATGTCATAAATTGTCAGTAAGGCTTTATTGATCTCAGTCCAAAACTTGTGAACAACAGGACAATCCCAAAACACATGATAGTGGTTTGCCTCCTGCTGCCACATCCTCTCCAACAGTCTGCATTTCCCTGTGAGTAGTCTGATGGTCCCTGTGAGTAATGGGCACTTTGACATGGGGTTATAAAGAAGGGAGACACACTTTTCCAACAGAATTCCCTCCAAACTCCACTGAGATGTACTTATATTTTCCCATTCTTCTTTAGTCAAAATAAAGTGACTCTCTTTCCCGTTCATTTTTAATATACACTGCACTGCCTCTCCAAAAAAAAAAAAACTGTCCACAGAAAAAAAGTGTCACCCGCCTCTAATATTTGTTGGCTCTTTAGCTTTGATTCCAGCACACATTCACTGTAGCATAACTCATATCATATAATTCTGTATTCATTATTCTATCATTTTATCATCCCAGAGGATGGGCCGAGAAATTTCCCAGGATCATTTTCCTCCAAATAAGTCTTAATGTCCGAGCTCTTAATGAAGTGCGTCCGTCCGAGGGAGTCGGATCTCTCCTTCACTGTGGAACTCCAACAGGTTTCTACTTTTTCCCAAAGAGGTTTGGTAGTTTTTCCTGGCCGAGAAGGAGGGTCTAAGGACAGGGGGGCTTGGGACATGTGTCTAAATCAGGGGTGTCTAAACTTTTTTCACTGAGGGCCGCATTTTGAAACTTATACAGAGCAGAGGGCCACAGACAACACGACAATGAACTGAATCATTCAAAATGTTGCATTTGACATAGTTTCGATGGGCCTCCCACACCTGTAATAAGAACATTAATATTAGGTTGGAATAATACATCAAAAGCTTGAATTTGTCCAATTTTACAGTAAAAAGTACTACTTTTTGTTGTTTGGACCAACTTAGCAGGAAGCCTGAGGGCCAACAAAAATTGATCTGAGGGCCGCATTTGGTCCCCGGGCCGTGGTTTGGACACAGGATGCTGGAACAAGTCCCTATGAACACTGTTTATTCTGTTTTTTCCACTGTCGCCCCTCGAGGAAACTGCTGTTGTGAGGTTGGGCGTTACAAAAATGAAATGAATTGAATTAAATGTTGTTGGACATTTTTTCCTCAAACAAAGGGTCATTAAGCAGGCTGGCATTGAACCTCCAAAGTGCATTTTTTCGTCTTTCTTCCAATTCTACAGAGATGTAGATAGGAGCATGGTCACTTAGGTCTATTGTGCCTATATCTGCTTCAGTGATTTTAGATCTGTCTTTGAGAATAAAAAAGTAGTCTATTCTGGAATAGAGTATGTGGATTTGAGAAATGGGTACACTGGCGTGCCCTAGGGTTCATTTCCCTCCATATGTCAATCAGTCCTATAGCCCTCAATAAGAGAAGGAACTTCTTGTTAATTGTTCCTCCAGTGTAGGCTGAATGCGAAGATTCCAATCGCCGCCACAAATTAGGGTTCCCTCAGAGTGGTTTAAAATCTGGTCCGTGATATCGCCTTTCCATTAATATTCCCTTTTAACCAGTACATATCTGCCTTCTTTATCCTTACATTCAAAACTCTGTTCAAAAACTATTTGGTTTGAAATTAAAATTGCAACTCCCCTTCTATGTTTGCCTCCGTCTGATGAATAATAGGATTTCTGATGTTTAGTGTCATTCAAATGTGTCTCTTGTAAATATATAATGTCTATTCTTTTTTCATTTTTGTAAAAATTCACATTTAAGGATGCTACATGAAAAGCTTCCAAAGCCATTGGGTTGGTTGTATTGATTCTACTGTTATAACTCTAACGGCACTTGCGAGGGCTGAGAGTGCCAATGCGCGTCGCACACTTTACAAACTTAAGAAGAGGTTTGTGTGAGGAAAAACACGTGTGGTTTTGGGAAACACAAGGAATAAAGAAAGACCGATTTGTGGACGTTTGAGCCGTGCTAAAAGGTGCGCTAATGTGAAGCTAACAACAAGAAAACGAACTTCTTTGATGGCAGCTCTGTAAGGAGAACATCCAAACCAGTGCAAAACCTGGACAGATCCTGAGCCACAGGTAAAAACACAGGTCAGAGTGTAATAAAGTCTGAACATGACAGAGTGAAGCTGCTTTGAGCTCTCATTTGATTTGATTCACCACATGAATCATTTGTCACTAAAATAAGCTTAAACTGTAAAAATAGTGAGCTCATATTGAGTTTGTGCAGCAACATTAACATGTCTGTGATACAAACATTTAATATCAGAATCATATCACACGTCCATGTTCCTGCTCCTGCTACTGCATGAGTATGGACTCAGTCTTTCACCTGCTGCAGATTTGTGCAAATATCCACACATTACTATTACTATATAAACTTTGTTTTATTTTGTATTGTTTTATTTTGTTCTGCCCGCGACCTCGGCCCGTGGCCCAAAATGAGTTTGACACCCCTGCGTAAGCCAAAGGGTACTGTAAGCCAAAGGGTACTGTAAGCCAAAGGGTACTGTAAGCCAAAGGGTACTGTAGGCAAGTATTTGTTTCTGTGAATCTTTGAGCACAACAGAAAACCACACTTTGTACTGACATTTCTACTACAACCTCTGTAGCCTTTTGGCTAGTCCTGTCCCTGTCATTAGCTGTAGCACGAGAGGCTAACAGCAGGCCCACGGTGCATTTCAGTGAGGAAAAGCTGCAGTGACTCTGCACAGTTGCTGTGGAGGCTGTTTATATAAGCTACTTAGGTCTCTCACGCTAATGTCTTGAAGGATTAGACTCCAAATGGGTTCTTACGCGGCGGCCATAAGCTGTGGTTTGACAGGCCACAGCACTTATCTGGACCTGAGAAATGAGCCGCTGTTAAAGAGCGCTCAAACCTGGCCTTCAAACTCCTCAGATCTCAGAAGCTACACAGGGATGGGCCTGGTTAGTACTTGGATGAGAGACCGTTAGAATACCAGGTGCCACAGGGGGGGCGGTAGTGCACACTATCGTTGTGTCATTGGGCACTGCAGTGTCTATGAATGAGTGTTTGTGTGAGTGAATGTGGATCAGATGTAAATGGACTCATGACTGTGTTTACAGCATGTGTGTCGTGTGTGTTCCTTAACATGCAAAACAACAACAAATAAACTAATATTATAAACTTTTACTCGAATCAGTATCAGAAAAAAGCAAAAATGGAGCTTAGACTTGAAGATAAGAGATGTATAAGGAATAATATTTTCTGAAAATAAAATGGTCTCATTTACAATGTGTACAGAAAGTATTCAGACCCCTTTAACTCTTTGTTTCATCGCAACCATGTGCTAAAAACGTTCATTTAATATCTCATTAATGTACACTCAGCACCCCATCAGAAATGTAGGGATGTTTTGCTAATTTATTGAAAAAGACGAACTGAAATATCACGTGGTCATAAGTATTCAGAGCCTTTGCTCAGTGTTGAGTTGAAGCACCTTCTGAGCGAGTACAGCCTTGAGTCTTCTTGGGAATGAGGCAAGTTTTTCACACCTGGATTTGGGGTTCCTCTGCCATTCTTCCTGCAGATCCTCTCCAGTTCCGTCAGGTTGGATGGTGAACGTTGATGGACAGCCATTTTCAGGTCTCTCCAGAGCTCAATTGGGTTTAGGTCAGGGCTCTGGCTGGGCCGGTCAAGAATGGTCAAAGAGTTGTTCCGAAGCCTCTCCTTTGTTCTTGTAGCTGTGTGTTTAGGGTCATTGTCTTGTTGGAAGGTGAACCTTCGGCCCAGTCTGAGGTCCTGAGCACTCTGGAAGAGGTTTTCTTCTAGGATATCTCTGTACTTGGCCGTATTCATCTTTCCTTCAATTGTAACCAGTCCCTGCAGCTGACCACACCCTCACAGCATGATGCTGCCCCCACCATGTTTCACTGTTGGGATTGTATTGGGCCGGTGATGAGCAGTGCCTGGTTTTCTCCACACACACCTCTTAGAATGAACACCAAAATGTTCAATCTTGGTCTCATCAGACCAGAGAATCTTATTTCTCATAGTCTGAGAGTCCTTCATGTGTTTTATGGCTTTCATATGTCTTGCTCTGAGGAGAGGCTTCCGTCGGACCACTCTGCCATAAAGCCCAGACTGGTGGAGGGCTGCAGCGATAGTTGACTCGGTGGAACCTTCTCCCATCTGCATCTCTGGAGCTCAGCCACAGTGATCTTTAGGTTCTTCTTCTTTACCTCTCTCACCAAGTCGCTTCTCCCACGATTGCTCAGTTTGGCTGGACGTCCAGGTCTAGGAAGAGTTCTAATCGTCCCAAACTTCTTCCATGTAAGGATTATGGAGGCCACTGTGCTCTTAGGAACCTTGAGTGCTGCAGAAATTCTTCTGTAACCATGACCAGATCTGTGCCTTGCCACAGTTCTGTCTCTGAGCTCCTTGGGCAGTTCCTTGGACCTCCTGATTCTCATTTGCTCTGATGTGCACTGTGAGCTCTGAGCTCTTGTATAGACAGGTGTGTGCCTTTCCTAATCACACCCGTTCACACCCGTACACACAGCAGTTGTAGGAACTGGATACTTTAACAGTTGTCATCACTGCCAGATTGTCATTCTTCTTTAGAAATAAAGAATGTTTTCCTATTAATTGTAGAAAACAGTTCATCCAGGCTTCATTTCTCTCCGTTCTAGATTATGGGACATTATATATATGATTCTACAGCAGCAGTGTTAGAACCTCTGAACTCGGTTTATCATCCAGCTCTCAGGCTCAGCTCTAAGGTTCAGCTCTGAGGTTCAGCTCTGAGGTTCAGCTCTAAGGCTCAGCTCTAAGGCTCAGCTCTGAGGTTCAGCTCTGAGGTTCAGCTCTGAGGTTCAGCTCTAAGGCTCAGCTCTAAGGCTCAGCTCTGAGGTTCAGCTCTCAGGCTCAGCTCTAAGGTTCAGCTCTGAGGTTCAGCTCTGAGGTTCAGCTCTAAGGCTCAGCTCTAAGGCTCAGCTCTGAGGTTCAGCTCTGAGGTTCATTACAGGAGAAGGATACAGAACTCACCACTGTGAATTCTATTCTAAAGTAGAATGTGATCATTGGATGTGAGAGAACAGCTCTGCCTTTTGTTTGTGTCTAAAGCTCTCATTGTCATTTTGCCTGATTATTGATCCAGTTTATTACACATCAGATCAGGTATTCACAGTTTGAGGTCTCAGGACATTTTGATCTTACAATCCCATCGTTTTAACATAGAGACAGGAAAAAGGCTTTCAGACACTTTGCTCCCTCCTGTGGAACAAAACTTAAATTAAACTAAATGAAATCATTTTATGCCTTTTAATGAGTTTAAAGCACTGGTCAAGGACCACCCGCAGTGCCGATGCACTTGTTTTATATCATTTGATCTCATTGTATGTTTACATGTGTTTTTAGGTATTGGTTAATTTTATTGAATGTTTTATTTGTGTTTTTATTGTCCTGTGTGTGTTGTTTATTTTTGTGTTTTAACAGGGACCCACAGGGGTTTTCCCTTTTATTAATAAAATACAATGAAAAGTGAAATGAAATCAAACATGTCCAAGTCAGATGGAAACACCAGTACTGAACGATTCAATATTATTTTGAGACTCGTCCTTTCCCTAGTAGTTTTGACTGAGTCTGGTGCTGCCCGGTGGTTGACTGGTTAGGGTGTAGCACACATGCCAGGTGCAGCTGGCTGCAGTGTCGTGAGTTCGATTCCCAACTCTGACCATTGCATGTCCTCCCTTCTCCCTCGCCCCCTTTCACACTCACCTGTCCTGCCCAGTAAAGCCGACGAGCCGAAAAGACTGAGTCTGATCTCACCAAGTCCTTTTTCCCATTCATTCAAACCACTCACCACTTCCTCTCTTCTGTCCCCCAACGACTGCCCCCTTCTCTCAACCCTCGGTCTTTCTCTCCTGTGACATCACGACAATCTAGAATCTCCATACTTTTACCCAAAAGCTGACCAGTCTGAGGGACAATTAGGGTGGACTAGTAATCCTAGGTCCCGCCCTGTGGGTGGGGCTTACACAGTGGAGGAGATAAACCTGAGTTCTCAGACTTGAGTCGAAACAGAGTCCAGATGAAACAGCTGAATCTTTTTTCTACAATGTCATTATTAAACTCTAATGCTTGAGAGCACTTGAAGCCATGAGATTAAAATAGCAGCTTTATGGAGCTAATCCTAAACAAATAATGATACAGTGCAACGTTTATGGAGATTTACTGTTGGGAAGAAATGTTCAAAATCGAAATCTACAGAGTGACACAGGCTTCTGCACACCCTCTGTGAATGGCATCATCAAACTCTGGAATATGAACACAGCCTATTATCTGAGGAGCTCTGAGGGGGCTGACATTCAGGAGGTCCATTTTGTGGCAGACATGGACGAGAAACACACACGATGTTCGTAAAGATTTCCCCGAGGCCCAAAGGTAACGCAGGTCACTATATGATCAGATTTCTCTTGTAAACACAAAGCAAAAGTCAGATCTAATAGTTGGGTTCGTGAATATTCTAGTGATCTGCTTTTTACTGGCCATGTACAGTAAATGCGCCCACTCTGGCTTAATAAATCACATTTAGTTTGAAAAAATCCATTTGGGAGGTAATAGTCTATTATTTAGGATTGCAGGCAGGTTTGAAAAGGTTGTTTCACTCTCGTTTACAGCATTGACATAAAGGACCTCAGATCATAATCTACATCATACGTACATTGGCCTTTTATTGTGTGTGGTTTTTTTTACACTCCAAGTTGCTGTCGGATTGGTTTGTTCTGTGACTGGGGCAAAGGAATTGATGCAAAGCAGATCAGAGTCCATGTTTCCACAAATTCACTTTTGGAGTCTGAATAAGGCTTTTTCCTCCTCTCGTCTTTCCATGTCCCATCTCGTTTCCTCTCCTCGCCGCCTCGTTTCCTCTCAGTAATAGCAGCAGCTGTTCCCTCTTCAGTGCAGACATTGTACGTGGCCCGGTCCGGTGCTCCGGCCCGGTGCTCCGGGCCCGGTGCTCCAGAGGCTCACAAAGCTGCTGAAGTGGGCTTTACAGCGGAAGAGGAGGGCAGGTTCCGCTGGCTGTTGCCATGGAGCACGAGTCATAAGCCCACCCTCCGAGTCTGAGCCCTGTTTGAAGCCGTGCCCAGACCTCTACTATGATGATATATACCAACAACATAGTCCTTTGGAAAGGTCAAGGTACACTTTATTGTCAAATCAAAAGGCATGACTTAAATGGAGGGGGGAGCCTATTTTTATGTTTTCTGTCATTTTATTTTTATTATTATTTGTTTTTAAATTCAAACTAACACAAAACAAGGAACACGACCAGAGAAAAAGGGCAAAATATTTTTAAATATAAATACTAATAATTTATACAGACCTCAATGGGAGACGCTGTCGTTTTCATGGGACCCTTTGTTCACAAAACGCAGATAAAGCAAGTACAGAATATCCAAATACAATGTCAATAAAACGTCTATTGTTGTGTTTAACTTCTTGAATGTTTCATAAATACAATATGGAATAAAATCATGGAAAGCCTGAGAACTGTCTTTGCAGGTAATCTTTTAAAAGGTGCACAAAAAGGTAAAAAAAAATTTCCAATTAAACAATGTTCCGCTTTTCCCACCATTTCTGTGTTGATACGGCTTGACTGTAAAAGAAACATGTCCAGAGATCGCAATCGATCAATTCTTGATTGATTCCTCAGAAAACATGTTAAAGAATCAGGAAGTAGACCAACAAAAGTAGTAACACAAACGGCACAGTATGATAAAACATAAATAAAATGACAGCACAAGTACACGTCCGATTTAGTCCAAAGCCGGTCAAATTTGTCCATTTTCAAATGAAGTCCGAATGTCCTTTTTTCTATTTGTCTGTCTGCCACTATCTCTGTCCAGTCCTTGATCGTTGATGTTTGTGTCGTCCATTTCTTTGTGATGGACTTGCTGCCAAAAGTACATTTCAAATGTTTTCATTACTTGTGTCCATGGCAGGAGTTCTGAGGCCCAAGTACAGAGTTCTAAATTTCAGATGGAAATGTCAAAAACAGTCTGCAGTGCGTTGTGAGATTTTTCTGAAACAGGACAGTCTCAAAACATGTGATAGTGGTTTGCCTCCTGGTGGCGCTGTTTCGCCAACAGTTGCATTTCCCTGTGAATAATGAGCACTTTGCCCTGGAGTTATGACAGAATTCCCTCCAGACATGTGATTTTGTGGTCCTCCACTGGGATGTACCAACATGTTCCCACTCTTAGCCTGTCAAAACAAGGTTACCTTCTCTTTCCCATTTGTTTTTATTTCATTTATTATTTTTTCCAATTTTAAAAAATGATTTATAAAACACAAAACATGAACAGAGAGCAGCAGACAAAAGAAAAATAACAACCAGCACAGGACATTTACAGATACAAAATTACAACACATTGAAAACAAATAGTGGTCCCACCTGGTCCAAAGTCTGTTAAATTTGTCATGTTCCAAATTGTTGTTTCTTTTTGTCGGAGGCTATGGCTATAATTTGCCCTCTCAAGACTGCTTTGGAAGCATCCCAAAGGATGGGCGGAGACATTTCTCCAGTATCATTTTCCTCCAGATAAGTCTTAATGTTGTTGGACCTTTTTTCCTCAAACCAAGGATCGTTAAGCAGGCTGGCATTGAACCTCCAAAGTGTGTTTTTTCGTCTTCCCTCCAAATCCATAGAGATGTAGATTGGAGCATGATCACTTGGGTCTATTGTGCCTATATCTGCTTCAGTGATTTTAGATCTGTCTTTGTTGAGAATAAAAAAAGTAGTCTATTCTGGAATAGAGTATGTAGATTTGAAAAATGAGTACACTGGCTAGGGTTCCTTCCCCTCCATATGTCAATCAGTTCTATAGTCTTCAGTAAGAGATGGAACTTCTTATTTATTGTTCCTCCAGTGCCTCTTGAGTTTGACACGTCCAGTGTAGGCTGAATGTGAAGATTCCAATCGCCTCTACAGATTAGGGTTCTCTCAGAGTGGTTTACAATTAGGTCCATGATATCTGTATAGAAGGTGATATCGCCCCCTGCTGGAGCATACACATTCAACAGAGTAAAAACATTTTAGTTTAAAGTTCCTTTAACCCAGGGGTGTCAACCTCATTTTGGGCCGCGGGACGAATTTCGATGCTCAGACTGGGTCGCGGGCCGAACATAACATAAAAAATAGAACATTAAAAACTATAAGAAATAAATAGCTCTCTATAGCCTGGTAATAGTTCTTTGTGGACACTGTAGCATGGATCTGCAGCAGGTGAAAGACTCCATTCATGCAGCAACAGGACTTGTTGACTTGGTCATAAACCCTTGGTAGGGACTTGTAATAAAGCAAAAATGTCCAGGCAGAATCTATATAAAAGTTTGATTAATTTTTGGTCATTTTTTACTTGGTTTTTTCCGTGGTTTTGGAGTACAAACTGACCCTGATGACTGGAAATAAGAGGGTTATAGCTTCATTTTTATGTACAGCAGATCAAGCAGCTTGAGTTTCCTTTTATAAAATATTGGACAAAATGGAATAAATAAAGAAAACGTCCAACGTCCCACATGTGGGACGGACTAAGCATAAGGGGTTAATATGTTTAGCGGGCTGGAATAAAACATCTGGCGGGCCTTGAGTTTGACACGTTCTTTAATCAGTACATATCTGCCCGCTTTGTCTTTACATTCCAAACTCTGTTCAAAAGCTATTCAGTTTGAAATCAATATTGCAACTCCCCTTTTCTGTATGTTGAGCAGTAAAAATGTTTTAAACAGAATTTGGTTGTTTTTTTATGTTCTATATCCCTCAAATGTGATTCTTTATGAATATATCATTTCAATCTTTTCTCTTCTCATTTTTGTTAATATTTTTGATCGTTTGATTGGGTTCAATATCGTTGACATTAAAGGATGCAACTCGTAACTTCTCCGATGTCATTGGGTTGGTTGTGTTGATTTGACTAGTTTCCTTATGCTACGAAACTCTCTGGTCAAACAAAACACAGACACAAGAACTACATCAACTTGAAATAGAAGAAAAGATCAATTGAAAAACAAAAGGGTTCATGCCAAAAGCCTACATTGAACCCAAAACCTGATTGTGTAGAAGATTTTAAAAAATGAGGGAAAATCCCTTCCTAGTGAGGGGCCCCTGAACGTCTCCCAGCCTCCTCCTGGTGCCAACCCTCTCAAAAAACGTGATACTCCTATGCCAACTTCTGTATTCATTGATCCAATCCCCCACAAACCCAGTCTCCCACATTCAGGACTCATCATCATCATCATCGTCATCATCATCATGCCAGCCATACCATAGCAACAGGCTACAGCCATACCATAGCAATAGGCTACAGCCATACCATAGCAACAGGCTACAGTTTGAGGAGAGGTCAACTCTTGTTGTATTGAAACTCAGTCCAACTCTACCGTTCCCGCCCACTGTGAGGTTAATCTAGACTTTTGAGAAAGAGATGCTATGTTATTTTTATGCACCAGTACAACCAAACCAAAAGTTTGGTCTGGGCCGTGTCAGATCCGTGGGGAGGTGAGTCTGCTCCTCTCTCAGCAAGTCATTTTCAAGGTATTTTGAGCAGTAAAACAACAACAAAAGTGATTAAATGTAAAGGGAATAATGAAGGATTCCTTGTGGATGGAAAGTACACACCTAGTGCTGGCCGGTGGTCGAGTGGTTAAGGCACAGCACTTATGCCAGGCTCCAAGTGCAGCCGCAGTGTCGTGAGTTTGATTCCTGTCCAATAAAGCCTACGGGCACAAAATCCTTTCAAAAGTACACACCGTGCATTGGCCATTTTTGTTGACAATGATGAAATGAAAATGGAAAGTACATAGGCCTCTTTCTGTGGATTATAATTAAACATGCACATTGGCTAATATCCCAATTAGGTTAATGAGGGCTTGGTCTGTTTCTGAGAATAGTGTTGTCACACAAGGTTAAGTGGACTAAAGATTAGGTCTAAGAAAGGCCTAGTGTTGTCACTGACCTGAGGTGTATTTGTTGGACCTTCTGTGGTCTGGACCTGGTCTCAGGCCATATCCACTCGGGGACAAAATGACTTTCATTAACATGGCACTGGATCAGAAAATGTGTGCATCAAGCCACTGTAATACATGTAACGAGTCTGCGTGTGGCGCTACTTCAGAATGACTCCAAAAAATGACTACTACAAAAGTGTACACATTTTCATTCTGAGCATATTCTGTGCACATTAAAGATGTGTTTGTGACTATGACAAGCAGAGCTGCTCCTTCCACTAGAGGAGGAAACCTGACCTGCGTCTACTCCCTGACTATTAATAGCTTGTTGATCTAAGGTTCTTAGCAGCATTCTGAGGGCCAGGACCTTGCTTAAGCACCCCAGGGTGACAAGCGGGCACCCCACTGCTGCACCACAATCTGCCTTCATCTTTAAGATCCCTTAAGACTCCTCCTCCTCTAGAATAACTTTAACATACCTGAAAACTGATTGAGTGTTTTTAATTGCAACGGTTCCTTGAAATAACTTGTATTATGTACTGTGGTGTTATGTAGTATACTGTGTGGTGTTATGGAGTATACTGTGTGGTGTTATGGAGTATACTGTGTGGTGTTATGGAGTATACTGTGTGGTGTTATGGAGTATACTGTTTGTATACTGTGTGTACTCTTGTAACGCAATGTACTGCATTTGTTGCAAGTTCTTAGGCGACGTTCAGACTGCAGGTCCATATGTGACCTGTAGTTTTTCAGGGCAGTGTGAACAGCACAAATCCCATTTTTTCAAATCCGACCCAGGCCACTCTCATATGTGGAAATAAATCCGATATGTATCCTCACTTTTAGAATGCGACTTCAGTCTGAACACAAGTCATTGATCCGACCTGAAAGTCATCAATAGGCCACATTTCCGGGATAAACGTCACAATTCTGAGTCAAAGCGCCAGAAAACAACTGAGAAAGTGGAGCGGCGTTTGAGCGGCGGCCGTTCTAGACGCGCAACCAGAGCGGCCGCCGCAGAAAAGTTAGACAAAGCTGAACTTTTTTGCGGCAGACGCGGCGCAGCAACCAATCAGAGATTACGCTCCAGCAACGTGCATACACTACCCGGAAGAAGGACCAAAGCAAACCCCGGACCTATAAAAAAAATCAGACAGTAACATGAACGTGATTGTTAGCGTGATTGTTAGTAGGTCTCTACTAGTACTACCAGTACTACTGTAGGCTCCTACTAATATGACTACTTCTAGCACCCCGGCTGCACACTGCCTGTCCAAAAAAAAGTCCCCACTTGGATTGAATTAGTAAAATCCAGTAGGTCGTCTCCTCCTGCTGGAGAACTGCTGCAGGTGATGATCTTTCAGCGTTCAAACCCGACTGATGCAGTGAGTGGCTTCTCATTTCTAAAACAACCATGTGGAAAGACAAATCCCGTGGTCATGGAAAAGATGTCAGTGTGTTTGAGAAGGGTCAAATCATTTCCATCAAACAGTGAAAACCTCTAAGGAGAAGCAGACTAATTTACTACAGATCTGAACCCCAGTGAGAGTGTTTGGGACGAGCTGGAGAAGGCTTTGTGCAGAGGTCACTCTCTCATCATCAACACAAGGTCTTTGTGAGGAACACTGACACGCTGAAAATGTGTGTGAGGAACACTGACACGCTGAAGATCTGTGTGAGGAACACTGACACGCTGAAGATCTGTGTGAGGAACAGTGACACGCTGAAGATCTGTGTGAGGAACAGTGACACGCTGAAGATCTGTGTGAGGAACAGTGACACGCTGAAGATCTGTGTGAGGAACACTGACACGCTGAAGATCTGTGTGAGGAACGACATGCTGAAGATCTGTGTGAGGAACAGGGACACGCTGAAGATCTGTGTGAGGAACACTGACACGCTGAAGATCTGTGTGAGGAACACTGACACGCTGAAGATCTGTGTGGGGAACAACTATGCTACAGTGAACGTGTGCTGTGATCAAAGCTAAAGGCAGTGTTTATACTCTCAAATGCATTATGTGCTCTTTGGAAATGTGTACTAAGCATGTTATTCAATGTTTCCATATATACGTATAGCTTTATATATCTATAAGAAGTGTATGCAGTATTCAGATATTCTCGCCTTTGAGGAGTGATATGGATGTATGGGACCTCTGTATGAGTGAAACACATAGGGTTAAGTTCAAAACATTTCCTTGCATTTGGATGTGCTTCAACAGGAACCAGCTCAGCCCACATTGTACGACGCTAATCTGAAATCCCAGCTTGATCAGGCTTTGTTCAAACAAAGGAACAATGGCGCAGCGCCGTCCCCTTCCTGGTGTTTGCTGTGTGCTTTGGTTTGGAGACCTGGAGGTGCCTAAACCTGCAGCTTTTAGATCACAGCATGAATCGGAGCAGGCCCTGAAAGCACCAGTGGGACACACCCTAAAGACCGGAACACACTGACTACAGAAGCATTTGACCCGTTTAAACCTCAATTTGCATTTGGATCCTTATAAGGGATTTTAGTCAGCTGCTCTCCTTGTTGGTGTGGTGTCATGACAACGCTGACCAACAGCCGATGAAGCAGAGGGTCAGGGTCGCATCGCCAGCTTTCTGTGCGAAATATGTTTTTGATCCACATTTTCCAAAACAATCAAAGCAATGATCTTTTTGAACACTTCAAAGTCTCAGAGTGTCACATGACTTCAGACGGCAACCAGCGGATGCTAAGGTGTGCTAGCTTTGTTCGCTCACTGTGTAGTCTTACATACAGTTTTGTTACCATTCCATACACGGGTCACGATATCATTACAATTTCAATATATTTTGGGTCTCATTAAAAACAAAATATATTGAACACCTATGATAGTAGAAAAAAAGATTGAGTTGTAGTCATCTGGACTCCACCGATTCCCTGGACGGCCTGAAAACGCCGTATTTTCTCTGGAGGTCGCCGCCCTGTGTTCACTAATACAGCCGGAAGAAGGATTATGGCGGTGCCCAGACTCTCATGTCTGTGTGCGTTCTCCTTCGTCTCCACAGCAGCGACAGACAGAAGCTCCTCCCACAGTCTCCTGCTCTGAACACACACACGCACACACGCTCTCCTCTTTTATTTCAGATCACTCAAATGATGTTATATTACAAATAAATGCCATTTCAGAGTCTTTAGAATAGACGTGAAATAAAAAGTGACTGAAAGATAAAACCCCTCTGTTCAAATATAGCAGCTCTAAGTCTCGGAGACGTTTACTTCCTGAATTTGCGAAAGACGGCGCAGCTTAAACTTTTTCTTTCCAAACCAAAATGACAACAAAACGACACGTAGTGAGCGAACTCGTCTATTGAATCCTGAGATCCAGATCAAACGATTCAATATTATATCGAGGATCATTGCACCCCTTAGTCTTTGCACTTGAAGCATCATAAGATTAAACAAAAAAACATTCTTGTCTCACGTCTAAGACTGCGAGCACATGACATGGGAGCCCTGTGCTCCACATCGTACACGTGAGAGGAGAGGAGCGGACCCCCATTTTTAATTCACATTTGTGACATTAAATGGAGCTTTAACAAGTTGAAAATGATCAGCTATCTTCTTGGACGAGTAGAGTTTTTGCACACTAAGATAAAGAAACTTCATTACGGACGAGAGCCAAAAAGTCAAGGCTAAACCTGAACATAAAGTAGGCCAATAACGTGTCCCAGTCAGAAAAGTACAAAAGTAAAGTAACGTCCGTACTATCGCGTAATCCCGATTACGTAATTCTCAAGCGTTCGTTCAGAAATATCCTGGGTTGCGCCGGTAGCTTCCTGCTCCGCCCCCCTCACCGCATGCTGTTGCAGCTGAGGTTGATCTGGACTGAGCGACTCTTAATTTAGATGAATGCTCATGATATGTCACTGATTCCTTTGAGTGGTGACTTTTTTTACTGTGGATGATTTTTCGCCTCTCACTGTAATGTTTGTTCTTCCTCCCACTGTGCGGCAGGTGGCATCTGGTCTGCACTAAATGGTTCCAACGTGGCCCACTATCATTCATCTCTGCTTTTGATTTATTCTGATTCAGCGGTTAGTTATATCTATGGTTTATCTCAAGTATTTACGCAACTCATTGCTGATTATTCTGTTTTAAAGTAGTTACATTTCTGTGTGGCTAACGCTTCCGTCTTGGCTCATACTAAATGAAAAAAAAAGGATTTATAGGGATGGGCGATACCACAAATGTTAGTACCCATTACCATCCCAAGTATTTTGGGGGACATTTCATCCAATACCGATACCGGAAGTGTGCAATATAAATGATATATTCAGTGCACGAGCCCTAGGCCTTCAGACATTATTACTTACAAATACAACTATCAATACAAATGCCAAAACGACCCATTAGAGTCTGCTGACTCCTGCATTTGCCTGCATAGGTGCACTGCAGACAGGAGGCGCTGCAAACACATAACTGGTATGCTGATCGATACAACTACAAGAGTGCACATAGTGAGTCGATGGTCAGAATGAGCATATCACGTTATTCTCTCATTAGGCTTACCTTAGTTACCACATAGAACATATTATAATGCACATAACACACATCTCACTCACCGCTGTTCGTTCACCAGATGAAAAGTCCATCCACAGGTCCACGTCAGGCCATCGGCTGTGTAATATATCTAACAGTTCATTTATTCTGTGCTCCGTAAGCGCAGAGTGTTTTTTTAGTTTTCAGACACAAGAACTGTGCTCAAACCTATATAGGCGTACAATGTGTATACGAGGCCATTAAAAGTGCTTCACAACAGGAAAAAATGCATCAAAATCACAAAGACAAGAAAGAAATCACAAAACCTTTTAGACATAGAAGGAAAGGGTGCAAAGAAAATCCTTTCAGTCATATGCACAGCTAAACAAAACTGTTCTTAGATTTGAACATTGCCAGAGTAAGATAAGATCACCTTTATTTGTCCCACAGTGGGGAAATTCCACAGTTGCAACAAAGGGTACAGAAGAAGATTATGCACAATATAATAATAAAAACAGATAAACAAAAGCTCTTATAATCTTAATAATAACACGCTTATTTACATCTGTAACATGGACAGAAAATATTGTACCAGGGATTATTGACATTGTATCAGTGTGGCTCAGGAGTATAACAGTATTGCGCAGGGGTATAACAGTATTGCACAGGAGTATAACAGTATTGCTCAGGAGTATAACAGTATTGCACAGGAGTATAACTGTATTGCACATGGTTATGAAAGCTGAATGACACGTTCAGGACTAACAGTGTTTGTTGTAAAGTCTGACAGCAGCAGAAGGAAAGACCTGTGAAACCTCTCCTTCACACAGCGAGGGTGGATCAGTCTGTCACTGAAGCTGCTCTCCAGAGCGGACAGAGTGTCCTGCAGGGGGCGACACTCATGGTCCAGCATAGACGTGAGTTCAGCCAGGACCCTTCTGTCCCCCACCTCCTGCACTCCAAAGGACCGAAGTCTCCTCAGGAGGTAGAGCCAACTCTGGCTCTTTCTGTACAGTGCAGAACCTGTCTCACATCCTCAGGAAGACGGTTCCAGATTTTAGCAGCATAAAACTGAAATGCAGATTCCCCATGTTTAGTCCTGACTCTGGCACCAGCAGGAGAGGCCGGTCTATGTTTTAGTCCTGACTCTGGCACCAGCAGGAGGCCGGTCTATGTTTAGTCCTGACTCTGGCACCAGCAGGAGGCCGGTCTATGTTTAGTCCTGACTCTGGCACCAGCAGGAGGGCGGTCTATGTTTAGTCCTGACTCTGGCACCAGCAGGAGGCCGGTCTATGTTTAGTCCTGACTCTGGCACCAGCAGGAGGCCGGTCTATGTTTAGTCCTGACTCTGGCACCAGCAGGAGGCCGGTCTATGTTTAGTCCTGACTCTGGCACCAGCAGGAGGCCGGTCCATGTTTAGTCCTGACTCTGGCACCAGCAGGAGGCCGGTCCATGTTTAGTCCTGACTCTGGGCACCAGCAGGAGGCCGGTCCATGTTTAGTCCTGACTTTAGGCACCAGCAGGAGGCCGGTCCCTGAGGTCCTCAGAGTCCGAGATGGTTCATATGGCACTAACGTGTCCGAGATGTACTTTGGTGCTAGGCCATGGAGAGACTTGTATACAAGCAGAGCTGCTTTGAAGTCTCTTCTCTGAGCCACAGGGGGCAGTGCAGAGACCTGAGCACAGGACTAATGTGATCGTACTTCCTGGTTCTAGTCAGGACCCGAGCAGCAGCGTTCTGGATGTACTGCAGCTGTTTTACAGCTCGTTTGGAGAGGCCAGTGAGCAGGCCGTTACAGTAGTCTAATCTACTAGAGACAAACGCATGGATAAGTCTCTCCAGGTCTGGTTTAGACACTATACTTTTGATTTTAGCAATGTTTTTTAGATGGTAAAAAGCTGCTGATTATTATTGTTTTGACGTGGCTGTTAAAATTCAAGTCTGAGTCCATTATTACCCCCAGATTTCTAACTTGATGTGTAGGTTTTAGAGCGAGACTCTGGAGGTGACAGTTAACACTTTCTCTTTGTTTCTGTGGGCCAAAGACGATGATTTCAGTCTTGTCTGAGTTCAGCTGGAGAAAGTTGTTTTGCATCCACACACTGATCTGTTGGATGCAGTGACAGAGTGAATCCACTGGTCACTGCATCCAACGTCCATATTCCATATTCGTCCATATTCACCTGCCGTCAGTGAAACATAGATCTGAGTGTCGTCTGCATCATTGTGATAGGACACATTCTCGCTGCCCTTAGGGCACCCCACAGGTCAGGGGCATGTGGTCTGAGACGCAGTTACCAATTTCAAGTACTTCCTGTCTTCCAGATAGGACTTTAGCCAGTTTAGGGCAGTGCCAGTGATGCCCACCCAGTCCTCTAGTCTCTGTAAGAAAGGGGTTTCCAACCTCTTTTCACAGAGGGCCGCATATTTAAACTTATACGGAGCAGAGGGCAACAGGCAACCCAATGAAGTGAATCATTCAAAATGTTGCATTTGACATAGTTTTGATGGGCCTTTACGCCTTTAATGAGTCTTGGAACATTAATATTAGGTTTGTATAACATCAAAATGCTTGAATTTTTCCAATTTTACACTAAAAAGTAAACATTTTTTGTTTGGGTCAACTTAGCTAACCTGCTGTAAGAGGATCCCATGATCGACAGTGTCAAAAGCAGCACTCAGATCTAACGGAATTAAGACTGAGGTTTTGCCCGCGTCAGTGTTCAGGTGGATGTCATTTGTCACCTTGACAACAGCAGTCTCAGTGCTGTGATGAGGTCTAAAACCTGACTGGAAAACATCAAATTAGTTGGTTACTAAGAGGTAATCAGTGAGCTGTTGGTGTGCCCTCTGCTGTGGGTGGGGCCACTCACATGCTGATTAAGACCAAAGTTTTCAAGGATAGCGTCAAGCACTTTAGTGTTTCAGTCACAAATATTATCAACATGAACATTGAAAGCACCTGTTATGACCAAACCACCGAAGTCTGTGCATACGACTGAAAGCATCTCAGTAAAATCATCAATAAAACTTTGGCAGTGCTGAGGAGGCTTGTATAAAACAATGAAGAGAATGGATGGGGACTGGTTTAGCTCCATTTTAAAGGATACGCACTCAAATGTTAAACACCTCAAAAGACAACATGTGAGAAACTATTTCATCTCTGACAAAAGCACACACACCTCCTCCCTTTTTGTTTTGTCGTGTCTCAGATTCAAACATAAAGTTGGGTGGAGCAGATTCTATTAGAACTAAATTTCCTGTGTTTTTGTCAAGCCATGTTTCAGTTAAAAACATAAAATCAAGATTATAAGAAGAAATAAATTTGTCACATAAGGATCTAACATTTAGCCACAGCAAGTTTCAGACTTGTTTCAGTGGGACTGGGCGTTATCTTTTCACAGAGAAGATGAATCAAATTTCTCAGATTGGGCTTTTTTGTTTTCCTATCTGTGTTGTGATTACAGAAATATCACAAGGGGAGGCTGTTTTTACAGCCCATGCCTGTACACATGCCTGTGCACACGCCTGTGCAACACAGCTGAGGTCGTATTAATTATTAATTCATGAGATCGACCCAAAACTTACCCAAAAAATTATGTCTATCGATATAACGAAACCTGGTTCCAAGAGAAAGGAAAAAGTGAGACGACATGCTCAGTCTTGTTATAACTGCCCAGTCCCTCTTGCTTGCGTTCACATTGTGACTGAAAGTGGGACTAAATTGCTTCTTTTTAAGCTCGGTTAGCCTAAATATGTACTCTATAAGATCCAACTAAGGCACAACTGGTCACAGCTGTTATTGCAGGAAACATATTTCTTATAGTCTTGGTTCAGCTCTGATGTAAATGTTTCTCAAAATATAATTTTCTTTAGTTCTTGGCAGGATTTCATGTTGTAGTTCTTCTTTACTTTGTAATGAATGAGGTCACACCTCACTTGTCGCTAAACCACAGTGTCCGGACCCTGCAACGACAAGTTTCACTTCATCTGCCCTCTCATTTCCTCTTGACACACTGTGGAGAAAAGATCTCATCAGACACAGCACAAACAACCTTATTGTATTTGAATCACTAGTTCTTCATCTGAAACTGGCTGAACTTATCCTGATAAGAGTCTCTTACCCGGAGAGACTAACCCAGACATGAGCGTCTCTGGAGAAGTTGTGCTACGACGCAGCTTCACAACTCGCTCTGTCAACCCAAGATTTTCTGAATC